>CAUYSK010004173.1:0-73065 GCA_963575035.1 Avahi laniger | reverse complement strand
CTCACAGCAACCTCAAACTCCTGGCTCAAGCAATCCTTCTGCCTCAGCCTCCCAAGTAGCTGGGACTACAGGCATGTGCCACCATGCCCGGCTAATTTTTTCTATATATTTTTAGTTGTCTGATTAATTTCTTTCTATTTTTAGTAGAGATGGGGTCTTGCTCTTGCTCAGGCTGGTCTCGAACATCTGAGCTCAAACAATCCGCCCACCTCGGCCTCCCAGAATGCTAGGATTACAGGCGTGAGCCACCGCGCCCGGCTCCCACTGGGATTTTGATTGGAATTACACTGAATTTCTAGATCAATTTGGGGAAAGCAATATCTTAGCAATATCAAGTCTTCCAGCCTATGGACAAAGTATATCTCTTCATTTTGGATAGTTTTTACCACTGTGCCCTTGAGTTCACTGATCTTTTCTTCTGCAATGTCTCAACTGCTGTTAATCTCATCCCATGTGTTTTTTTATCTCAGACATTATAGTTTTCATCTTCACAACTTTGACTGGCATCTTTTTTTATATCTTCCATGTGTCTACTTAAGTTTTTGGACATATAAAATACAGTTATAATAACTTTTCTTTCTTTTTTTTAATAATAACTTTTCTGCTGATTCTGACACCTGTGTCTGTTCTGAGTCAGTTCAATTGATGGATTATTCTCTTCATTATGGATTATTATTAGTTGTATCTTGGCATACTCAGTAATCTATAATTGGATGTCAGATGTTGTAAATTTTTCCTTTTTGAGTGGTAAATATTTTTGGATTCCTATAAATCTTGAACTTTGTCCTGAGATGCAATAAAGTTATATGGAAGTAGTTTTATCTTTTTGTGCCATGCTTTTATGATTTATTAGATGGAGCCATAGCACTACTCAGGCTGGGACTAATTATTCCTCACTACTAAAGTAAGACCTTGCTGAGTAATCTACTCAATGCCCTACGCGTTATGAGTTTCTCAGTCTAGTTAATAAAACGAGCACTATTCCTATCCTTATGTGAGCACCAGACTGCTTCCTTTATTCCTTTTGAGTCATTTTTTTCTTGGCCTTGGGTAGTGTCCTCACATGCATGCACTGATGAGTACTCTACTAAATACCCAGTGGGGGCGGCCCTCCACAAATCTCTGGGATTCTCTTTGTATGCAGTTCTCTCCTGCGCAATACTCTGTCTCATGAAGTCTGGCTACCTTGGTCTTCTCCATCCCTGGCAGTGGTCGGGAACCTGCAGCCTTGGGGCCAATTAGCCTTCCAGATCCTTGAGTGCAGCCTTTTGACTGAATCCACATTTTACGGAACAAATCCTTTTAATAAAGCCCAGGCAGCTCCTCAACTCTGGGAGTGTGCTGGGCTATGCTGCAGTTCCTCCTCCCTGCGCCACACCCAAGAAACTCTCAAAGCACTATGCTGGGATATTTATAAGGTTCAGCCTTTTTATTTTCCACCTCTTGAGGATCACTGCCCTTTGTCGTCTGCTATCCATTGTCTTGAGAAATTTTTTTGTGTGTATTTTGTCTGGTTTCCTTTGTTTTCAGGCTGAAGGTAAATATGGTCTCTGTTGCTCAATCTTGGATAGAAGCAGAAAGTATGTTTCTTAATTTCTAAACAGGTGGTCGTATTTTTCTAGTTATCTTTTGTTACTAATTTCTAATCTAATAAGTGTATCTAACTGGGTCCACTGTATTACATATGTCCATTAAATTAAGATTAATTGTGTTGTCCAGGTCTGTCTTTGACCTATTAAAAACTGAGAGATGAGTTTATAATCTCCCACGACTTTTTTTTTTTTTTTTTTTTTTTGTGGCAAAATCTCACTGTCTTGCCCGGGCTAGAGTGCTGTGGCAATAGCCTAGCTCACAGCAACCTCAAACTCCTGGGCTCAAGCAGTCCTCCTGTCTCAGCCTCCCGGGTAGCTGGAACTACAGGCGTGAGCCACCACGCCCGGCTATTTTTTTGTTTCTATTTCTAGTTGATTAGCTAATTTTTATTTTTAGTAGAGACGGGGTCTTGCTGTTGCTCAGATTGGTCTCGAACTCCTGAACTCAAACAATCTGCCTGCCTGGCCTCCCAGAGTGCTAGGATTACAGGCGTGAGCAACCACACCTGGCCTCCACTTGACTTTTCACCTTATCCTTGTTGTTCCATCAATTTTTGATACATGTATATCATTGACTATTTTACAAAATGTGGACAGTTTTTAAAAACCTTACAGCTTGCTTATGAATTGGACCTTTAATCAGTACTGATTGATACTTTATTTCTAATAATACTTTTACTTCACAGTCTATTCAAAGTATAGAACTTCTCTTGGTGGATTTTAACTCTTTAAAAGCTGAATTCGACTGAGTGCAAACCTGTATCAAGATAAGATTTTGTCTTTGTCTCTATTTGTTTTTAAAGAAGTGGAGATCAAGGCTGGGCACAATGGCTTGCACCTGTAATCCTAGCCCTCTGGGAGGCTGAGGTGGGAGGATAGCTTGAGGCCAGGAGTTTGAGACTAACCTGAGCAAGAGCGAGATCCCGTCTCTACAGAAAATAGAAAAATTAGTCGGGAGTGGTGGCATATGCCTGTAGTCCCAGCTAATTAGGAGGATGAGGCAGGAGGATTGCTGGAGCCCAGGAATTTGAGGTTGCAGTGATGACGCCACTGCATTCTAGCCTGGGTGACAGAGCGAGACCCTGTCTCGGAAAAAATAAATAAATAAATAAATAAGTGGAGATATAGAAGAAAACATATTCCCAGGATGGAACTTTTAGGAAATAAAGTTTTCAAAATCTCCTTTAATCTCAAATGCTTTCTCTAAGAAACAATAAAGCTACAGGTCTAGTACCTGTAGTTGTCGCAGTACTGTTAGTAACTAACCTTATTCCTTTATATAGTTATATGCTCTGCATTCCATAGCTAATGGTGTGCTTCCCTTTTTTTTTTTTTTTTTTGAGACAAGATGTCCCCTGTCACCCAGGCCAGAGTGCAATGGTACCATCACAGCTCCCTACAGCCTCCAACTCCTGGGCTCAAGCCTCAGCCTCCTGAGTGCCTGGACTATAGGTGTGCACCACGATGCCCAGCTAATTTTTTTTTTTATAGAAATAGGGTCTTGGTTTTTCTCAGTCTGATCTCGAACTACTGGCCTCAAGCAATCCTCCCACCTGGGCCTCCCAAAGTGCTGGGATTACAGGCGTGAGCCATGCAGCTGGCCTCAAAGTCTATTTTATCTGACATTGTTTACAGGCTTCCTCTATTTACTTTTGGTTATATTTGCCTCAGACTCATTTTATCCTATATTTATTTTCAACCATTATGTGTCCTCGTGTTTCAGATGTTTCTCTTTTAACAGCATGTTGCTGGATTTTTTAAAAATCTAATCTATTTTTTACCTGGCAAGTTTAGTCCATTACTTTTGAGATTATTGATTTTTTCCAACTTTATTAAAATATAATTGATAGATAAAAATTGTATATATTTAATATGTACAGTACGTTTTAACTATTTTCTACCATGTTACTTATGTTTTCTATTTGTTCTACTTCTGTGTTTCTTTCTTTGTTTTTCTTTCTTGCTGTTTAAAAAATGAAGTATTTTGTTTGATGTTGTATGTGTGTTTCTTAGTCCATTTTTTCCCTTTACTGGTTTGGAAGTGTATTCATTTCATTTCTATTCTTTTAGTTATTATATTTGAAACTAACATATTCTTAAGAAACTCATAATTCCTTTCCTGACTATTAGACTCTTTGGCAGCGATGTGTTGGAGCTGGCTCATACTGGTTGTTAGCATCTCTTCTCAATTCCATCTTCAGGGATGTCACATTGGTAGCTTAAAATCAGCCACGATGGAAACATGTAACTATGGAAATCAACAACACTATCAACAGGGGTTTTCACCCTGACAATCTGGAAATGATTGTTCAACATTTAGTGGCACACCACTGATCTTAGACCACTCTATCACCTTTGCCCTATTTTTAACTCCATTCATTGTTATTATTCATTTTATTATACATGAATAATTTTTCTTTAGATTTACCAATTTTTTTTTTTTTTTACTCACCTCTTTCTTGCATTTCACAACTTCCTCTGGGATCATTTTCTTTCTTTCTGAAGTACATCTTTCAGAAATTCCTTTAGTGAAGATCTGCTGGTGGTAAACAACATTCTTGCTTTTGTTTTACTCTATATATTTGTATCACTCTCTTTCTTGGAAGATGGTTGTTCCAGGAACAGAATTCTAGATTGACAGTTATTTTTTTACTTATCGCTTTAAAAATATTTCCATTTTTTTAAATTGGAAAGTCCAGAATAATTGTCATTCTATTGTAGGTAAACTCACTTTCCTCTCTGGTGGTATTTAAGAGCTTCTCTTTGTCTTTAAAGCTCTTCAGTTTCATTCTGATGTGTCTCGGTGTGGATTTTTTTAACTCTTGCTTAGAATTTGTTAGCCTATTTGTTTCTATGGATATACTTCTTTCAACACTTCTGGAAATTTTTAGCCTTCGTCTCTCCTAATGTTACATCTCATTCATTTTCTCTCTTTTCTCCTCTAACACTCCAAAGACGGACCTTTTTAGTCTGTCTTCCGTGTATTCTGAACAATTTTATATTTTCCACCTGTTTTTCTTTTTGTACTGAATTCTGGATAATTGTTTTTTATTCATCTTCCAATTCATTAATTCTCTCTTTAGCAGTATCAAATCTATTATTTAATTCATCCAATGAGTTTTTTATTTCAGTGATTTTATTTTTCATTTCTAAAAGTTTTATTTAGATATTTTTCAAACATGTTTAGTTACTTGGGTGGTCTCTTCTTGCTTGCTCATTTTTTTAATTAATTTTTTTATTTTGTTAAACTTTTTGTTGTTATTTTACATTCTTTATTTAGTAATTCCAATTTCTGAAGTCCTTGGGGGTTCTAAATCTGTTGTTTGTTATTTTTGCTGACTATCACTTATGGTGGCTTGTTTCTGTGTTTGATGTTTTCGCTGTTGTTGTAGCAGTGGTTGTTTTAGCTCATATTTGGTTGAACTAATGGGCTAATGTTTTCCTCCAGAAGGATTTTGTTTGATTCCACCAGGAAGGGGATGTTAACAACCTGGGACCTTTCTGGGTTCCCCAGAAGATCCAGGGCCCACCTCTCAGGTAGTTCTTATTCTACATCCTAATGTTTATATTGGCATTTGCCACAAGTACAATCTTGATATTGTATTAGCTCACAGCTCCTGGCTCCCAATCAGATTTCAACTCACTTATTCTTGTTTTTTAAAATTCTTGTAGATTTCCCTTACTTTTTTGATAAAAGCTCAGGATCTAGTTGTATTAGGAGAGCACCTCAGGATATACAGTCTGCCATAATCCTGGATGAAGAAATCATCCATTCAGAATTTATTCTGGTGAAAGGTAGAAAATATGGATTCATATGTATTTCTTTTTTCTTGTGGAAACCAGTTGTCCCAATAGCACTTACTGAAAAAATTCCATCTTTCTTCTGCCAATTGGAAATATTATCCATGCCATATTCTAAATTCTTACATGTTATTGTGTGTATTTCTGGATTTTCTATTCGATTTTATTATTTCATTGGTTTATTCATGTGACAATATGATGCTGTTTTAATTGCTGAAGATTTAAAACATGTTTTAATAACTGGTAGCTCTATTTCGTTCTTTCTTTTTTTTTTTTTTTTTAGAGAGACAGGGTCTTGCTATGTTGGCCAAGCTGCCAAGCCGCCTTGAACTCCTGGCCTCAAGTGATCCTCCCACTTTAGCCTCCCAAAGTGCTGGGATTACAGGCATGAGCCACCATGCCCAGCCCCTGCAACTGATATTTTTAACCTGAGTGCAGGATTTTACATTGTTCCCTGTTAAAAGTGATTTGGGTGCTTTGGTGTAGCATTCATCATGTCACAGTAATTTTTGACTCTTGAATGCCATCATAAATCAATTAGCACCTTCTGTAGGGTAGGCGTTATGATAGAACAGAGGGGCTTAAACAATGATTCCTGCCCTCTGAGAGCTTACAGAGCAGGTGAGCAGATAAAACCTAATTATGTAAACAACATTTCATAATAATGAAAAAAAATCAGTGAACTTGAAGAGAGGCCACTTGAGACTATCCATAATTACATAATGATACGAGGAAACAGAGAACAATGGAAGGCTTTAAGACAACACTATCCAACAGAACTTTCTGCAGTGATGGGAATGCTCTGCGCTGACCAGTATAGTAGCCACATATAGCTGTTGGGCACTTGAATTGTAGCTACCAGAACAGAGGAACTGAATTTTTAATTGTACTTAATTTTAATTAAGTCAAACTTAAATAACCACATCTGGCTACTTATTGGACATTACAGCTCTAAGACTTTAAACATTTGCTTAATTGGCCAGGATGACCCTGGGATGGGGGTGGGGGTGGAAGATTCTCTCCCATGGGAGGCCCATAGTTCTCCTCTTCTGGCTCCCAGGGGTAGACAGGAGCTGCGGGCTGTGGATGCTCCCTGGCACGTGGTGGTGCCTGCTGCACAGTGGCTGTTGTTCGGTGACACTGTTGAAGCAGGTCAGGTCTGAGCCACCCGGTGCAGGTAAAGTCTAATATTTCCTGTTAGGAGCAAACCTAGACTCCAATCTCTAGATCAGGCACAACATAACAAATGTAATTTGATGGGAAGAAGTCGTGGGAAGTGCAAAAGAATGAGCCCCCCTTCCTATCCAGTGGTCACTGCAACATTCTCTGTTTTCCTCCAAAGCCACAAAACAAGCCCATAATAGCATCTGTCTCCTTCCACCCTTTCCAGTAGGACAGGGTCTCTTTGCTTCCACACTCGTGCTACAAGCACAGGCTCCTGTCCAGACACATTCTGACAATTCCTCTGAAGGTCCCAGAACCTCCCTGCTGGGTCAGTGTGGAGCTGGGACTAGATTTTCCCTCTTGCCACCTGAAAGCACTGCACTTCCCCCACACCAGGCTTTTCAGAGCTTGGAGCATTTGAGAAAGGGAGAACCAGAGGGGGTTCAAGAGAGATTCCCTCATGTGCCCTGAGAGTCATATAAGCTGAGATGCCAGTTACAAGGCCAGTGGTCCCCAAGGGACCCCTAATTCAGAGCAAGGACTTATGAGAAAATCTCTGAGCAGCTGAAGCCAAGCTTGGAGCCACCGTGCTGAGGCAGGAGTAAAGCTTTGGGCAATGCCCCCATGGGAAATTGGAGGAAGAGAGGGGCTGCAGGCATGAGGCAGCCATAATAGGTGGGGTGTGGGTGGCCAGTGAATGAGCTGTCTGCAACTTGAATGATAGGTTCTCCCTATAAAGTGAAGGGTTATTCAGGGTTGGGGGCTCAAGCCAGCCTGGGATGTCTGGCCATGTAACTTGGAGCAAGGTCTCACCTCCCTCAGCCGCAGTTTCCTAATTTGTAAGATGGGGCTGACCAATAAGCCCATCAGGTAAGGATGCTGGGAAGGGAAGGACGCTGTGCAGTGAGGTGTATTCATGCAGCACCCAGTGCAGTGACTGCCACAGTGTCATTTATGCCCCTGCCACCCCGCCCTTGTGGATCACCTTAGAGGGTGAGTGCAGCTGAGCAGACAGCAGCTGGGACATTCAGGGAGCATCAAGGAAGGACTTCCTGACTCTGGCCACAGTCAGAGATGAGCAGGAGTGTGGGCCTCTGCGGGAACCTAGGATGTCGGGGGCTGGGAATGGATCTTTCTCTGAATAGGAAGGGGCCACCCTCGACCTTCTGTCTGTTCTCTCTGCCCTGGCTGTTTGGCGAATTGTAGAAAATGCCAGACCCTGCCAACACCCGCTACGCACCTCTCACGTGATTCATAAATAGGAGGTGCTGAGGTCTCTGGCCTCAAAGGCCGTAGGAACACGCATCTTCTTTCCTTTGGTCTCAGGACTCGCCCCTTCACTTTGTACCCCCATATCACTCACAAGCCCCCTTCCAACTCTGTGGCTTCCGACTGCCTGTCCATCCCCCAGCCCCCACCCCTCCTACTTTTTCTCTATCGCTTCTTCTCTCTCATTCTTCCCGTGGAGTCCAGTATCTTGCCTTCGCAGAAGACTCCCCAGCTAGGGGTCTGCAGGGGGCGTGTGTGTCTGTCTGTGCCCATGTGGACACAAACCACAGTGACCATTCTCCAGCCTGTCCCTGCCGCTCCACAGGGAGTGCCCAGAGACCACTGTCAGCAGCCTCTCGGGCCCAGTTTGGGGGAAGTGGAGTCACCTCCACTCTTCTGGGCAGCCAGGGGCCCCTTAGCAGTCTCTCAACCCCCCTCCCCTGCTCCTCAGGCCCCATGCCCAGCCCCGAGGTTTGGAGAGCCTAGTAAGTGCCCTATCAACATGTTAATCAAATTACTTAGAAGCTAAAATTGACGCTGTTCATTAATTATACAAGATTATGCTAATTGTGCATGCAAATGCATGCAGGGGAACAGAAGGTGTTCAGGCGCATGGTGGGCCATTAGCATAGAGGATGGGGCGCGAGAGCATTGGCATGCTAATGTATGCGCCCTGGCTATTTATAGTCCCCTGGCCCATCTGCACTGCAGCCACCTCTACCCGGTGGAGATCGCGGTGCGGAGGCCAGGTCCAGGCCTGGCAGGTGGCTATGGCCCTGGGGACACTGTCTTGGCTGCCACTGCAGACCACATGGGCCTGAACCGTCACAGCAACTTCCTCATTCTCCTTCCCTTCTCTAGCCTAGGCTCTGTGGTGCCTGCTTCTCCCTGGAGGCAAAATAACTCTTCCAAATGACACAGTCAATAAGTCACCCCCAGTGGACTCCCTATCGGCGACAGGGTCTACATCCTGCATGGTTTGGTGCCAACCCCCAGGCCCTGGCCCACACTGCCCTCCTCAGTCTTGTTGGGCACCACTGGGCGAGGGGGCCATCCATGCCACCTGGCCTGCGGCCAAGCTGTTAGTCCCTTTGCATGGAGTGCCCTTGCCAGCTACTTCTCCGTGAGGTCCTCCAAGACCCAATGCCCGAGGTCAAATGTGAGCTCTAAGAACCCTTCTCCCTCTCCCAGGTGACATGAGTGTCTGCTGCAGATTACACTTGGCAAATCCTCCTGCCCTGCCCACCCACCACTCTGTTTTACTGAGTTTCTCTTTCCTGTTGGATTGTAATTTCCTTAAGATCTTGTTCACTTCCAGATCTCCAGTGGCTGACACAGAGAAGGTATTTAATCAATCATTTTAAGTGGGTATATGGAATGAATGAGAGAATGAATGGTCCAGCCATCTATATCCTCTGTCCCTGAACTGGGGGTAGAGAGCGGCAGACAGTGAGACCCTGGAGAGCCACTCTGCCCAGAAGATGTTCTGTTTCTTCTGAGGCTTGTGAACTTAAAGGCAAATCCTTTAGGATAATAATTAGCGGAGTGTCCGCCTCCCCCATTTCCCCATCCCAGGCTGCAATGTCAATTTGGGGCTTGGAAACATATCTGATTGCACTCTACCCTTTGCTCTCAATCTGCTTTCTTTCCCAAGACCTTCACAAGACACTCTGTTTTGAACACCCTGCCCCCACTTGTGTATCCATTCACTGCACTGTCCAGTATGATAGTCACGAGCTGCATGTGACTATTTAAATTTAAATTAATTAAAATGTAAAACTGAATTGCTCAGTCATTCTAGCCACATTTCGAGTGCTCAATAGCCGCGCGTGGCTAGTGCGTGTGATTCTGGAAAAGGTTCTATTGGACCGCACCGTAATCTAGACCTGTGCTTCCTTGTCCTGGACGGTCCTGTAGTTGAAAACACACTCGGGCTCTTCCTCCAGCTCTTCGAGTTGCTAACAGCTTTCTCTTGGGAAGTGGGAGCATTATTTCAGCCCTAACTAAGTGTCTTACAGAGATGCAGGGAGGAAAAAGCCCATGAAAAACAGCTCTGTGACCTGAGGTTTCTCAGGATGGGATCCCTGGAAGCAAAAGCTGAGAAGGAGGTGCCTGTGAAAGTGGTTTATTGGAAGAAGGTAGGGCTTAGAGGGAGCTTGGCAAGGAGGTGGCCTCAGCTGAAGTCTAGTGTCAGCCTGATCCCATGGGGAGAGCTGGAGTATGAATGGTCCCAAGAGTCGGTCCTCCTGGTGACGTTAATCTGTCATTGACTGTGGGCTGCCAGTGCAGAGTGTATGCTCCTCCTGGCTGCAGGTAATTCTTGGGTAGTGGGGGCAGCTGTGAGCCATTTAGCAGCCAGCACAGCAGCTGGGGGTGGGGGAATCAGGCAGCCATCAACCTACAGTGTACAATACCTGAACATTGCCTTCCAAAGAGCTCCATCCCAACCTTTGAGGACCCAGAGATCAATAGTGGACTCACATCAATCGCCTCCACACTTTATCTATGGAGCGTCCCTTTGAGAAAAGCACTATGCTAGGGGAGCTTTCCTTATGCAATGGTGTCACCCCTGCGAAATTGTGCGTAAGTCAAATGTTTGCATTTGAACTGTACTCAACCCAACATTTGCTTCTTTGGTAGGAAATACTCCATTGACAGGAAAGGCTCATTTAAATTTCATCTTGAGCTGCTTTTATAGGGAGGAATAAAAAGCATTTAGAGAAAAATTAGGAGGGCTAGATTAAGTTCAGGATGTAGCAAGGAAGGTATACAAGTGAACTACGGTTAGCTTTCATTTAAATCATAGGCATCAGAGTCATTATGTGTGACAGCCACCCTTTCAGTGCTTTAGTACCTGGGTGACCACTGTTCACAGCTCTTCATCTGGTCTTGTATTAAATTTTTCATTATAGAGAATGTTGAATATAGGCAGAATAGAATAATGAACCACATATACTGTTGTTCGGCTGTTCTTTAATCCTGGAAATCTCAGACCGAGTGCCGCAGCCACAACAGCCAAAGGCCCAAAATTAGGAGCAAGGGGACCTGATTTCTCCTTTGCAACCCTGTTGAATTTGCAACCTTGAGGAAATGCCCATTAAATAACTACACTGGTCCCTGCACAGCCCGTCTCTCAGAGCTGATTTTAAAGGACTTGCCGCACAGTCCTGCAGCACCAGTCTGGGCTGGCCTCTGAGAGTCCCACCTAAAGGGACTTTTCTGTGACTCTCGTCAGCATCAGTGGTTCATAAAGACCCAAGTTCATATCCCAACTTTGGCATTACCATGACTTTGTAGCTTATTCTTGCTTAACCTTGGTTTTCTCATCTGTAAAGTGGGGATGATTACAGACCTATACCACGCCAGAGTATGGAGAATATTAAACAAGATGATGCCAAGTAAGGAATTCGGCAGAGTTCCAGGCACTTGCTAAGTGCTTGATAGATTAGCCTGGGTTCACTTTTTATCCTTTTTCTTAGTTACCTGCCTGATGCATTTTATTTGTAACTCGTGTTGTATTTATGACATCTTCTTCCAGTGATGGCAGCTCCTGGGACTTGCCCTTTCCTTCACAATCCTCTCTGTGAGGTCCAGATGAGGAGCCCACACCCCCAGAAAGCCTTGTGGCCACCAGTGGGGATGGCATTTGTCCTACAGTGCTCACCCTCCATGGGGGTCCTCGGGTCACCCTTGGCCCTACTTTCCCCACCTGAGGCTCAGCCCAGTCAGGAAAAAGGGGCTTCCCTAGACTCCTCCCGGCCCCATAGGGGTCCCATGGGGTATATGCACCTCGGAGTGCTCTGTGGAGGTATACAGAAGGTCTATACTTGTGAAAGTATTTCCTGGGTGGCGCCCACTGTGGACAGACATGTGCACTGCAGAAAGGAAAATAAAGGGAGTGCCCATTATGTGGAGGGCGTGTGACAGGTCAGAGGGGTCAGCAGTGTGGACCGAAGCAGGGCCCTGGGGAAGTGCATCTCCAGGAAAGTGACTGCCACTAGCTCCCAATGGGGGGCTGCCCCCTTGGGACACCTCTATTCCAGGGCTGGTGCCCACTCCTCCCAGCACTTGGAGACCTCCTTTTTGGGTTCTAGATTTTCAGGGCCTGTAACAAATCTCCCTCTGAATGTGAATTTCATGTTTGCAGACTTTGGAGGCAACTCCGGTGAATTAAATGGGTGTTCAAATTTGGGTATATAAATAGTGTGTAAGTGACTATATGGTACTTAAAGGTCCACTCCCTGGTTTTGGACCCTCGTGTGCTATTTACTTTGGTGTATAGTATAGTCCAAACCCCTCCCAAATGGGTGGAGGTAAAATGAGGAAGCTGACTGGAGGAACTCATATAATGGCCCAGGAGGCTGTGCCACACGTCAGGACCCACGGCAGACTTTAGCCCTGCACTCTACTGTTTGTAAAGAGCATCTCCCTGGATGCTCACAGAGTCCTATAGGTGCTATGGCAGACATCGGTAGTATTCTGAGTTTACTAAGAGTACAACAGCCTGAATATTGTCCATGGTTACCTTACTGGCAGGGGTGGGACCAAGGCTCCACCCTCCCAGCCGACTGTCTGGAAGGAGTGGAGGACCAGGTGCTCATGTGTTTGTACAGAAAGCAGCTCCATCAATGCATATACTGCACTTTTTCCCAATTACGCTATGTAAAAAAGAAGATATTCACTATGTATCTGTACCACGTGTCTGACAGGTACACCGTGTATATGGTGGGTATGTGCTCTGTGTGATTAGGTTTTTGCTGTGTATATATATATATATACATATATATATATATATATAATGGACATAGAACGTGTAAGAAGGGGATTTGCTGGGGGGATCTCCAGGGTAGGGGGCAATCTGCTATATGGGACAGCCATACAGTATTTGCAATGACTATATTTTGGTTAATCATATAGAGGATGAAATGGTGTATTAATGTATATACTCTATGTGTTTCATATCGTTTCTGTGCATGGCGGGTTCAGATTAGTATGCCATATGTGTGTGATGCTGTATGTGGGGTACCTATTGTATAAGCTTATGTGAAGGTTATGCCCCGAGTGTGTGTGGTGGCTGTATCTTATGAGTAACAGTATCTAAGGCATATACAGTGTCTATAATGGATATGCTGCTTATGATGAGTATACATATAGTGTATGATAAGTTTACATGGTGTAAGTGTGAGTACATGCTACATGTGGCGTAGGCACTGTATATGTGCTGGGCATACAGTATGTTGGGTATAATTTGTGAGCAATAGATATATATAGTATATATGATGGACATACTCTTTGTGATGAATGGACCTTGTGTGGGATAAATAAGCACCGTGTGATCCGTACACTGTATGTACGGGCCGGAACTGTGTAGTGAAGTAGTCATGTGATGGATCTGTTTGGTGTGTATCAGGCACCCTGTGTACGTGCAGCTCGTGATGGGAACGTGGGGTGTGAGCCTGTGTGTGAGCAGGCAGAGTGGAGTCACCCTACCGGGAAGGGGCATGGCCGGGAGCAGCTGGATGTTCATCTGTTCCCAGAAACCCCAGACCCTTGAGCCCATTGACCACACTGTTTCAGATTCTTCCTCAAGTTCTTCCTGAAATGCAACCAGAACTGCCTGAAGAATGCCGGGAATCCCCGTGACATGCGGCGCTTCCAGGTGGGTCTGGAGGGTCCTCCCTGCAAACCCACCCTATCCTGATAGTGTAGGGGGAGGGAGAAGGTGGGGAAGGTTGTGACCCTGCCACCGTGGGAAAGGCCCCCAGGGCAGATCTCTGCCCAGCCCTGTGCCTTCGGGCCTCGCGCCCGCTGGGGGTGGGGCAGCTCCATCTCAACTTATGCTGGCTGCCAAGGGAGGCTTCATTAGAGTCCCACTTAAGAAGATGCTAATTGTGACATTTTTACATGATTAACGACCCAGGCAATTTGCATAGCGTGAAGCAGAGAGCAGCTGCCCCTAGCACATCCCCAACCTGCACACCCCTCCCAGTGCAGGGGGGAGGGGGAGAAGGCAGCTCCAGTTTCCTCCCAGAACAGGGCAGGGGCTCCCTGTGCTCACTTGCCCAAGACCCCATTCCTGCCTAGGAGCCCTGTGCATACAGCCTAGAGTTCCTGTGTTTGCAAAAACAGTAGCCACTCTTTGCCCTAGGAGCCAGAGTTCTTTCAGGGCTCTTGATTTTTTGGGCTTTTGCGGGGGTCAGTTCATCAGAAGTGTCACGTGATCCAGCTGGCCCCATTTCTTCTGCTGAGCCCCTGGGGTTGAGCCCACCAGTGACCCTAAATTCCAGCATCCAGCCACAGGTCTCAAGTTGCTGCTTCCCCACACATTCCCCTCCCGGGAAGCCCCCGAGGTCCCCAGCCAGGCTGGCCTCGGCTCTCCCCGCAGGTGGTGGTGTCCACGACGGTGAGCGTGGACGGACACGTGCTGGCCGTGTCTGACAACATGTTTGTGCACAACAACTCCAAGCATGGCCGCAGGGCGCGCCGCCTGGACCCCTCCGAAGGTCAGGACCCCCGGCCTAGCCTGGCCGCCGCGGGCCCAGCCAGCCCCCAGCCCGCAACCCCGACCTTGGCGTGGTCCCCTGACCTGGGTCCTCTCCTGCCTCCCAGCTGCTACCCCCTGCATCAAGGCCATCAGCCCCGGGGAGGGCTGGACCACGGGCGGCGCTACCGTCATTGTCATCGGCGACAACTTCTTCGACGGGTTGCAGGTCGTGTTTGGAAACGTGCTCGTGTGGAGCGAGGTGGGCCACCCCCGCCAGTCTCCCTCCGGGCCTCGGGCTGAGCCCTCCCCTCGCCCGGACGGGACCTGCATGCCTCCCCTCTCCCCTCGCAGCTAATCACTCCCCACGCCATCCGGGTGCAGACGCCCCCGCGGCACATCCCCGGGGTGGTGGAAGTGACCCTCTCCTACAAGTCCAAGCAATTTTGCAAGGGAGCCCCCGGCCGCTTTGTCTACACAGGTAAGGAGTCAGGAGGGGGGAGGGGGAGGAAGATCCTCGGGAAGCCCCACTCACGCAGCAATCTCGGTTAGTTCTCCGAGTTAGCAGCATCTGCGGTGCGGCATCTCCCCACCTATACCCACTTATACCCGGTGACTGCTCTGCACGCCAGATTTTATTTTCCTGGCCTTCTGATCTTCCCTCTGTGGTCTCTGGCTCCGCAGTCCCTTCCTGGACACGGAGTCCCCATTCCACGGAACATTCCCTCTGCCTCAGGCTTTCTGACCAAAGTGTCTCCCTCCCCCTGGTTTAGAACCTCTCCAAGGAGATGTTCATTTCAAAGATGCCCCCAAAGGGGCTTGCTGCTCCCCAAATCTTGCCTGGGTCTCGGGATCCCCTCAGGCCACCCGAGGCTTCACTCTGCATGCACACTCACATACACTTGCTTACACACACACGTTGCACGCCAGGGTGAGCAGTTAACACAACACACGTGGAGATGCAGCATAGAATCCGCCGTTCCATCCCAGTGGCCGGATTTCTCCACTTCCATCCTCCCACCCTAGCCCAAGCCGTTCACTTCTCTGCCCCCGCCCACCCCCCAACCATCGAGCCTTTCTCAAGACACTCGGGAGTTACCCTACTTACCCTCAGGGAGCTCCAGTCTAACGGAGGAAGGCTGAGTGGATAACACCCTGTGGGGTGGGTGGAGTTGCATGGTGGAGAGGTTGACAGTCAACCAAAACCTAGGGTAGGGAGTGTGGCTCAACTGGGCTAAACTAAAACCTGAGGGACGACTAGGGAGGTAGATATGGAGAAGGAAGGGCAGTCGCGGGAGAAGGAATGGCAAGTGCAAAGACCCAGAAGTAAGTGCTTTCTGCTTGGGAGGCAGGGCGCTAACCAAAGGAAATTCAATAAATCATGAGTTAGAGGTGGCAAAGGTAGGACTTTGAGGCTAGTGGCTCAGGTCGCAGCCAGGCTACCCAGAGAAGGGGGCAGGAAGAGGGGAAGGAGGAGGAGGCGAATGGTTGGGAGAGGAGGGGAGGGCATGGGGAGCTGGGTGGGAAGACTCCTGCGCCCTCTGGAGAGCCCGGGACATAGGCCAGTCCCTTCCCTGCAGAGCATGCAAACCTTTAACCCTCCGATGCTTCTGAGTCCACCTGGGCTGTGATAAATGGAGATTGCTGGGTTTTTTTCTTCATTGTAATAAATAAACACCTGATATGACCAAATGCAAACAGAAAACTTGTCCAGGCCGGTGGCTCAAGCCTGTGATCCTATCACTCTAGATAGGCGGAAGCGGGACAATCACTTGAGCTCAGGAGTTCGAGGACAGCCTGAATAAAAGCGAGACCCAGTCTCTACCGGAAAAAAAAAGAAATAGAAAAAATTAGCCGGTCGTGGTGACACCTGCCTGTAGTCCCAGCTACTCAGGAGGCTGAGGCAGGAGGATCGTTTGAGCCCAGGCGTTGGAGGTTGCAGTGAGCTAGGCTGATGCTAGCCAGCTCAACAGAGTGAGACTCTGTCTAAAAAAAAAAAAAAAAAAAAAAAAAAACCTCTCCCGTGCTTTGGTCCCTAGGAGTATAGAAGCTAGAATGTGTGTACTATTTCCCTTTTTTCTAATCACAAATGAGATAGTACAGTGCATGTGTGTTAATGCCAAGCGCCTGGCACAGAGCCTGGCTCAGTGTTTGTTGAATGAATAAACAAACAGGAAACTTCCCTGAACCTCGCTGACCGGTGTGCCGGGAGTTTTCCGGGGAACTGGGGCTGGGCCTGGTGGAGAGGGTCTGCACCGAGACTCCTGGGCTTGTCGCTTGCCTGCTTTTTGCGCCCTGTGTCCCTCTCTGGAAGGGGACGTCCTCCAAACGCTGCCCCTCTCCCCAGCCCTGAACGAGCCGACCATTGACTACGGATTCCAGAGGCTACAGAAAGTCATTCCCAGACACCCCGGAGACCCCGAGAGGCTACCCAAGGTACTCAGAGGGGTGTGGCGGGGACGAGGGTTTCCAGTGGGTGAGGGGGAGTCCGAGGGCCCCTCCGCCGCCCCCAGGGGCTGCCCCTCCGTCAGGCTGTCTCCTCCCCTGCCCGCAGGAAGTGCTGCTGAAGCGGGCGGCCGACTTGGCGGAGGCGCTGTACGGAGTGCCCAGCAGTAACCAGGTATGGCGCCTCCGCCCGCCTCCTAGGGCCGCCGGGCCCGGGGCTCTGCCCCACTCGGCGCCTGCGGCTGCCCCGGCCGTGCCCCGCTCTTGTCTTCGCAGGAGCTCCTCCTGAAGCGCGCGGCGGACGTGGCCGAGGCTCTGTACAGCGCTCCCCGGGCGCCCGCGCCTCTCGGACCCCTGGCCCCGAGCCACCCGCACCCCGCCGTCGTGGGCATCAACGCCTTCAGCAGCCCGCTGGCCATCGCCGTCGGGGACGCCACGCCGGGACCCGAGCCGGGTGCGTCCGCCGCGCCTCGCTGCAGCCGCGGGGCGCCCCGACGGCTCCTTCCCTGCCTGCCCTGCTCCCCTGACCGCCGCTCTCCCGCAGGCTACGCGCGCAGCTGCAGCAGCGCGTCCCCCCGCGGGTTCGCGCCCAGCCCGGGCTCGCAGCAGAGCAGCTACGGCAGTGGCCTCGGAGCTGGCCTCGGCGGCTACGGAGCGCCAGGAGTGGCCGGCCTTGGTGTGCCCGGGTCCCCCAGCTTCCTCAATGGCTCCACGGCCACCTCGCCCTTCGCCAGTGAGTGTCCCCCGCCCGCGAGGAGAGGGGCTGGGGCCCTGCCCAGCTAGCCCATCCCGGGGTCGGGGCGCCCCCAAGAGGGTCGACAGTGGCTTACCCTCGGGAGCAAGCCCAGCCCTCCCCGTGTGTGACCTCTTCCTGGCCTTGGACCTCGACCCCACCCCTCGGCCGCACGTCCCGGGGTCCTGCGGCCAGAGTACTTCTTGCTCTTTTAGCTCTCCTTGCTGACCCCAGTTGCTCATATTGCTTCCCGCTGTGCAGTCCTCCTGAAGTTGGCTTTAATGGGGCGGGATGGGGGGACGTCCGGCGGAAACCTGATGGACCGCCACCTTGCCAACGTACGCTGCGACTTCGGGAGGAGGCTGGCGCCCCCTGCCGGAAGCCTAAGGAAACTCAGGGCTCCGGAGAAGCGGCTTCCAGCTGGCCCCACCCCCCCGGAGGAGAGGCCGGGTGGGCGGTGAGGGGACGTGGCTCCCTGCGACGACGTCCCGCACAGCGAGTGAATTCCGTGTGGTCAGACAGAGCTAGATTCAGAGTCTGAGTGTGCAAACCAGGAGCTGTCTGGCATTCAGCAATTTACTACTTTGAATTTCAGTTTCCTCTCAGTAAAATAGGGTCAATTCCACCCCCTCGCCTAAGGTTGTTCTAGATCTGAACATGCCACTATGCATAAAGGGCCAGGCAGAATTAGGAAAGAGTGTATGATTTCGCAGTCCCAGCCGGGACTGTGGGCTCTAAACCCTTCATCTGGCTTCTTGAGTGGAGCAGCTCAGGGCTGGGTGGATGGACAATGCCTGGGTGTCATGGGTGAGTGACATCCACAATTGCTTTATGCCTGACCACTTTACACCGCCCTCAAGTCTCTTCCAACACCAAGCTCCAGATCAGCATGTTTACGGCTCTTTTTAACTTAGCTATTCAGCAGACATCCATAAAGCGCCTACTGTGTGCAAAGCACCAGGCTTAGGAGATAACTCCACCCTGCTCACCTGCAAGCAGCCTCTCCATCAGTCGTAAGAGAGATTGTCCCTCCAGTCCTGGGAGACTGTGCTGAGCTGGAGACATGATGAAGGCTGCCCGAGAAGGATCTGGCCGTGCTTTGCCTGCAGTTCCCGTACCTCTCCACTGTCCTATGTTGGCCATTGCTAAGGACTACACTAGCTGGCCACCTGCCTAGCTTTCCTTGCCAGGGACCTGTGCCCTGGGCACTGCTCTTTGTGGCTGCAGGCTTGAGCCTAGTACTCTCCTCTTGGCCTGAGCTCAACTTCTGGGACCCAAGGCCCCATAAGCTGGAGTCCACATAGGCCATGGCCCTCTGGTACCTCTGTCTCTCCTGGCCCTTTGCTCAGGCCACTCTCACCTGCCTCTCCCCTTCAGTTCTGAGACAGCACCCTCACAGTCTCTCTCTGGGTGCCGCTTGCATTTGAAGCTTTCCCCTGGGCCAACGCTAGTGGGGACGGGAACACCAGCCCCCAGCCCTCCACACATACAGTGTAGTCAACAGTGGAGGAACACACTGCCCCAGTGTGCAGAAGCCAGCCTCACCGGTGTCTCCCTATTCAGCAAGAAGATCGAGAATTCTAGAGCCTCTTAAATCCTGCTTCCAACATCAGCTGGGGACACCCTGGACTTGCCCAAGGGTCAATCCTATCTAATGTGGCTATGAGCCCTGGGCCTTGAAAGATATAGTACGTCTTCTGGCATTGATCTTAAGCCCTCCCTGGGGCTCCCCAGCTAGCAGTGAGCATTGTCTTAAAGGAGATGGGGCTGAGGACATTCGGAAGAGGGGCAGCTATTGGAGACATCATCGTATCAGAGTAAGGGGAGGTGCTCATATGACAAAGGCAGCCTTCTTAGGCTGTCGCTTTCTTCCAAGAAGCCCCAGTCCAACCCCATTGCCTGCTGCTTGGACATCACTCACATCACAGCCCTACTGGGCTTTACAAGAGAGAAGCAGAGAACTGGGTTCAGATGAGGATGAGGAAAGGCGGGATCTCCTGCCCTGGGCAGGAGAGGAGGCTGCAGGAAGAAGGGACAGACACAGCCTGTGTGCAGGAGACTCCCTTGCTATTCCCAGAAGAACAAGCCACAGCCCTGGATGGCTGGGGAGTTGGAGAACAGGAAGATTTGAGAGTGTAGATCCCTGTACATTTCTTTAAAATTGATCAGCTGAAAGAGGCCTGCAGGGCCCAGGATGGAGATGACAAGGACCTGCATTAAGCTGGAAGGAAACAAAGTGTCCCGGGGTGAAGGTGGGGAGGTGGGAAGGGGCAGACAGAACACTGGGGATGTTGGTAAGGAGAGCAAACCTGTGGAGGCAGTTAGGGTGCTTGCATGAGCTATGGTCCTGGACAGAGAGACCTTGTAACAGGAGCCTGTTTATGGCCCCAAAATTCGTCCCTGACTACTGGCCCCAGGGCCCCTAAACACTTCTTAGCATCTCAGAATCCCAGGGGTTTTCAGCAGGAATCTTAACCTATTGCAAAGCTTGTTCATCTCATCTTTGGGGCACCTCCACTGTCTGGTTTTGTTGGATGTTCTGGTTTTGCTTGTGTTTTTACCTGGGGTAGTGCTGTCATCTCCAGCCATAAGAAGGAGTCTCCAGAACCCTCCAGAAAGCCAGGGCAGCAAGCCCAGGACTCTCACAGCTCCCAGTGAGGTCTGAGCCTGGGGCCTGGGGCAGCAGCCCATGTGGGGCCCACTGCCCACTCCAGGGCCCCAGCCAAGCTGCTCACTCTGGTGCTGTCTCCCTGTTGTGTCTCCCACTGCCTTCCCTGCTGGCCCTGCCCCTCCCTGCCCCGCCCCGGAGTCATGCCCTCTAGCCCCCCGCTGGCGGCTGCCTCCTCCATGTCCCTTCCGGCCACGGCCCCCACCACCAGCGTGTTCTCCTTCTCACCTGTCAACATGATCTCCGCCGTCAAACAGAGAAGCGCCTTCGCCCCCGTGCTGCGCCCACCCAGCTCCCCACCCCAGGCCTGCCCCAGAACCCACGGAGAGGGGCTTCCAGGTGAGCAATCCACCCTGCCTCGCTGTGGCCGGGGAAGGGCCCTGCAGGAGCAGCTGGGCTGGAGCAGCCCCACTCTGTCCACGTCTCACCAGTGACCTCAGCTCTTCCTGGGGGTGGAGAGCAGGAAGCCCTACAGGAGTCCAGGGAGGTCCATCTGGACCCCACTTCCCTGGGCCTCACAGCTTGGGATGGTCACCACTCTGGGTACTCTCAGCTGACCACTTGGCCAAGAGGAAGGGACTCAAATCCCAGTTGAGGAAGGTCTGGAAACCATCCCAACACCCCAATGCAGTCCAGTTGAGCCCAGAGCAAAGACCCAACCGTGGGAGCTAGAAGAAGCCAAGTGGGCTGCATGCCTATGCCCTGTGCCTCCCAGTGTCCACCAGAGGGTAGCACACACCGCTGTGAGAGACTGCATCACTGGCTGGATGGAAGGGGACTGACCTTAGATGAGGTTTAGCCCGGCTTTCCCACCCCCATTTTACAGATTCAGAATCGAGACCAAGTCACCCCTCCAGCATCCCATTAATTCAATGGTTGCTCTCTCCATATATGTACATGTAGCAGAACCTTTCAGCCAGCAGAACTTCATGCATCCGAGGGCTAACTGGAAACTCACTAGCAGACAGAGGGAGCACTGGCTGTGGGGAAAGGGGGGACCACAGGACAGGGTGGGGCAGGGCCCAGCTGACGGGTGGCTGGGGCAAGGCTGGAAGAGGGTGTCTTCTCCAAGAGGCATACAGGTGTTTCTGTGCCTGGCTAGAGGGATGTCTCCATGGGATCCCCTGGGACTCAGTACAGAGTTTGGTACCTAGCTGTGTGCCTGGCACATAATGGGTGCTTAATAAATATAATTATTATGTGAATAAATGGGTCAGAAGGGCACCCATCAAGCCCAGTGGCAGAAGGCTTCAGTGCGGCTTGCTAGGCACCCAGCCGAGAGGCCGGGTTAGAGCATGTCCAGGTTAGAGCATTGCCCAGGACAGTAATGGACCATTGGAAAAGAATCAGTGTTCAAATTAGGTAAGTGTTTTGAAGAATTCGTCAGAACCTTTGATGTGCTAGAGTGCATGATGGATCTTCTAGGGAACAGAAAATGTAAATTTATTTGAGCACAAAATGAATTTTTCAAAGAGCATCTTGAGATTAGTTCCCGGGGAATGCCCTCTAGGTGGAGGAAGAGAAACTTGCACGGTGTCCTCAGCCTGCTGTGGGGGCTGGTCAGGCTGGGATGCCTGTCACAAGAACAAGGCCAGTGGCTTGGCCCCAGAGTCATCTCCAGATCCAAAGCTGGGCAGGAGGGGTGACCTCCACGCTGAGGCAGGGAGAGGCCGTGGACGGTGCCCTGTAGGGTCTCTGTGCTCCAGGGAGAGTCCCCGGACACTGGAGGGAAAGTGGGGAAGCACAGGGCCTGGGAGAACAACTGCGGGTGACACATGTACACAGCAGCCAGGGAGCCCGGGAAAATCGTCTGTACCCAGGTTACACAGAGCAATTCCAGCACAGTCCAAAGACTTCTTAGCACTGTGCTTATGCCCTGCTCGGAGGGTAAAACGGGGCCCCTTCCCACCAGGAGCTGCTGCTCTGGGCAGCACTGGCAGGCCCGTGTTGGTGATTCAAGTCATAACAAACTTTCGTGCCAGGAGGGAGGGCGGGCAAGGGGGCTGGTGGGCGAAACATCCAGAGGGTGGGCCATCATCAGAGAAGACCTTGCCCAAGCAGGGTTTGAAGAATAAGTAGAGCTTTCTAGTGGGGGAGGAATGCGCTGGACAGAGGAGGCCTTGGGATGAAGGTGTGTGGGCGGGGAAGGCAGAGATGTTGGAGCCCACATTCGAATGTTCAAAGCATAGCTCGTACCAGTGCGTGTCAAAGACGTATTTAACCCGTTAATGAGGGAGCTAACAGGAGGACAGGGCAGCTTGAAGGAGAATGGGAGAGCCTGAAGCCAGCGAAATAAAGAAGGCTGGAATAATATCGCTCAACGTAAACTGCTTCTACAGAGCAGTAAAGCAATAAACCTGCAGCCTTCCCTTGGGGACTATCTTTTGGCCAACTAGAAGTTGTCTGTCATTTATCTATGTTCTCCAAGTTGACATCCAACTTAACAAAGCCTGGGCCCTACCCGGTAGTGTAGAGCAAGTCAAAAAAAGTCGCATCCCCCAGAATAAGATGACTTCTAAGGTGGGCTTATTAGATAGTGCTCTAGGGTGACTTTGAAAGGATTTGCAGTCATTTTTTGCCTTATTTCCAAGTTTTGGATAACTTTTCTTAAGTATGTCTGGAGCTTAGAATGTGAGGGACGGGGAAGGCAGAGGCCACCAGTTTTCCCTGCCAGCAAAGGGAGCCGGGGGAGGGGGTCAGGCAGGGGCAGAAGTGGTGAGGTGATGAATTTTGTAGGCGTGGGAGGCAGGCAGGCTGGTGCAGCTGCGCTATAAATCAGTGCCCTGGAGGCTGGCCTCTTTCCCTCTCCGTCCTGGTTCTTGGCCATCTGCTTCCTCCCCCTGAGACAGGCCCTCTGAAACAGGCAGGCCTGGGGAGGGGAGCCCAGAGTCACCTCTCCCTGAAGGAAGCTGGGGAGCAAGGACTGAGGCTGCACCTGCCCCTCACCCCTTACCTGCAGTGCCGCCCGCAGGCCAGGGCCAGGCCTGGCTGTCTGCCTTCAGAAAGTGCTATATGTCCTGCCTGCTGTCCCCAGCCCAGAAAGGGACAGGCAGGTGAGGTCCCCAGGCAGCACATAGCTTATGGCTCCCTTCTCCTCGACCACCGCAGACCAGCCTTTTGAGGACTCTGACAAGTTCCACTCTCCAGCCCGGGGGCTTCAGGGCCTGGCGTACTCCTAATGTCGGTAGGTCTCTGGCTGAGTCTTGCCTCCTCCCCTGGCCCTGAGATGGGCTCTCCCTCTCCAAAAGGCCTTAGCAGGGATGGGGGACTGGGGCCCAGGTCTCCCTGTCCAGGTCCTGACAGCTGTCAGAGGCACATGGCCCACCCCAGTGGCCCAAGCTGACCAGGGGGAGAGAAGTGGCTTCCTGTCCCCTCGCAGCCAGCCTTCCTCCAGGACCTTCTTCTCTCCCTGACTCTCCCCGCCAGGTCTGTAGGTGTTGCCCACACAGAGCCTGGACTGGCGGTCCCTCCGGGATTCACACCCACACCCTGGATGGCGGCACAGACAGATGCAGGGCCGGGGCTGCGGGCACACCTCAACCCACAGGCTGAGCGGGGAGAGGCCTTAGTCCTCGCGCTCAAGCCTCCCCCACCACCCCCACAGACTCCTCTCGCCTCCCTTTCCTGGGGCACTGGGAGGCCCCAGCACTGTGCAGATAGATGGTCATGGCCGGGGAGCATCCCAGGGAGGTGCTGGGCTGCCCGGCCTCACTCGCTGGATCTTGGTTCCTCTGAAAGAGATGGATCTTGTGCAGACCAGGGATGTCGGGTGAGGAGAGCATGGGATGGGGACTGTGGGAAAGAGGACAGCTCAGGGAGAAGTGACCTGGAAAGGTCCTGTGTGCATCTGACCCATCTCAGCTGGCCCAGCATCCCAACTCCTCTCCAGGGCAAAGGGCAGTGCCCGGCGGTCGCAGGAGGCCTGCCCAGGCTCCCATGGAGCCTCCATAGCCGCTCTGCCCCGCGCTGCCCCCACGTCCTTTGAGACCTGAGCACTCATGCTTGCCACATCATGCCTCCCTGTGGGGGCTTCGGGCATGGAGGAGGCAGAAGGGGGGGTGCCAGGCCACCTGAATTTGGGATCTTTCCCCAATGGATGTCTCATGGACTCTGGCCCCCTCACACACACTAACTCTGGCTGGCCCTGTGGAATGGGCCCAACTGCCCCCCAGGTGGCCTCACACTCTGCTCTGCTAAGTTTGGAGAGAACAATAAACCAGATGCAGTGGCCGCCTGGGCTCTCTCGCCTGCTTCCTTGGTGTGGGTTTGCTTTTCTCAGCAGGTCAGCGGCTCTCCTGGGGCCCCTGGAAACCGTGCCCCTGGGCAGCCTTCTTGCACCTTGGGCTTTTTAAACAGCCCCAGAGTTCAACTAAGCAAGTGTTCCCTGCCCCCCACCCACCCACCATCGACTCCTGGGTGCTGTGGGGAGCGGAGCAGGCGAGAAGGGCCCAGGACCCAGGAGATGGGCTCAGGCCCCAAGAGCTCTGGCTGGGAGCACAGTCAGGCCACAGAGGACTCAGGCCCCCAGCTGTCTGCTCAGGGCCAGAGTGAGGATTGTCAGGACATTGCTGGAAGCGAGGACAGAGTGAACCAAATGCCACCAGATGTACAGAGGCTCAAAGTGAGATCCAGTCCAAAACAGAGGCTGCTGGGTGGGGTGGCTTGTGGCTCCCGGGGCTGCCCGTCTGAGCCTCATGCCAACCCCAGCCATCCCCCCCAGGGCCCAGGCTCCTTCCAGCCTGCCTGCCTCAGAGACTGAGAGGAGGGATCGTAAAAAGACAAGATCCCTGAGCCCCTTCACTCATCTACCCTCCTCTCTAGGATGAATCCCATTGTCCCCCTGAGACATGTCCCGTGGATGAAGGACTGGCTGTCTGACCCTGAAAGCCACCTTTTGGACCCCCTATCCAGTGGGCCCAGTGTCCAGCTCCAGGCCTCAGGCTGTCCTTTCTCTCCCCCCAGTAGTGCTCCTTGGCTCTGGCCTCTGGACACCCTGTGCCTCCCAACCACGCACCAGGCCCTGCAGCCTTTTGGACAAGCACACTTGCCAAGGTGCTGTCTTTCAGGGGCCTCCACCTCTTTCTCTGGTGTTCTTGGCCAGTTGCTGGGATTCATGTCCCCTGGGACCCACAGCGGGGGTCATCCTGCCCTACTTTCAGGGCCTGCCTCCCCCGCCAGCAGTTCCTGTTGCAGCCTGTGTCACAAAGCACCAACACCTGCCAGCCCACACCCTGCTCCGCTTGGCTCTGAGCAGCTGCACCGCCCAGGCCAACCCCCTGCAGAGCTCTAATCTGCACTGGACATGGGCAGCCACTGGACAACGGTCACACTCTGGTTCCCAGGATGGGTCAGGTGCCATGGTCAATATAAAGGAGACGTGGTATCTGTCCCCAACTATCCCACAGCACTGCTCAAGCCACCCTTTGAGTCAACACTGCCCTCTCCCTCCTCTACAGCAGACATAGCCAATCAATCGTGATGTTTACTATGGCCTGAACTGTGTCTCCGCTAACCTCCCAGGTGACTGTATTGGAGACAGCGCCTTTAAAGAGGTGATTAAGGTTGAATGAGGTCACCAGGGCGAAGTGCTGATCCAACAGAACTGGTGCCCTTATAGCAAGAGTAAGAACCGGGCATGGTGGTGCACACCTGGAGTCCCAGCTACTCGGGAGGCCAAGGCAGGAAGATCACTTGAGCCCAGGAGTTTGAGACCAGCTTAGGCAACATAGCAAGACTCTATCTCTAAAAATAAATAAATAAATAAATAGGTAGATAAATAAAAATTTTAAAAAGAAGAGTAAGAGACGCGAGGGCTCTCTCCTCACTGTGTAAGGATTCAGCAAGAAGGCAGTTGCTACAAGCCAGGAACAGAGGCCTCCCCAGGCACCAAATCAACTGGCACCTTGATCTGGAGCTTCTAGTCTCCAGGACTGTGAAAAAATAAATCTCTGTGATTTAAGCTACCCAGTCTGGTATTTTGTTGCAGTAGCCCAAGCTGACTAATACAATCTTCTTTCCCACATGTTTTAGTTTTAACTCCCCCAGAAGCAGAAGTTGAGACAAGTTCTCTGTTGGAAAACTCCGAGAGACAGTGCAGAACACACCTCAAAGTTTTCCCACTCAAGGGGCAGAGGACGTGGGATATCGATCCTCCAGCCTTCATCTGTCACTGGCTGAGTGCTGCTCCCAGGAGAGTAACACCCTGACACTTTTGGCCTGCCCCTCCCACCTGCGCAGAGACAAAAAAGCCACCGGTTAGGCTTTTGTCATAGAATGTTGTAAGTAAATGCTGGAATGTTAAATCCGAGGTATAATATGAACAGGGCACCAACAGCTTCCGGTATGCTACAGAACCACCAGGATTACGGAATTATTGTCAACACAACCACTGATCAGAGTTGTCACTTGAGATGAAAACTATTAGCCAAGTCCGGTAAATTTCACCCCAGGCCTTTCTGTAGCCAATAAATCAGAAAGGAGTGAGTCAAACTGGACCATGAGTCACGGTCAGTACAAGACCAGCCTGCCAGCGAACCTGGGCCTGTGTCTCGGGCTGCAGCACCTCCAACGAAGCAACTGGGGCATTTTCTGGGCCTCACAGATAGAACCCTTCCCTGGACTTCCCTCCATCACCCTGGATAAAGAGTGCAATGGCCTCATCATAACTCATCACAGCCTCAAACTCCTGGGCTCAAGCAATCCTCCTGCCTCAGCCTCCTGAGTAGCTGGGACTACAGGCATGTGCCACCAAGCCTGGCTAATTTTTTTCTATTTTTAATAGAGACGGGATCTCGTTCTTGCTCAGGCTGGTCTCGAACTCCTGAGCTGAAGCAAACCTCCCGCCTCAGCCTCCCAGAGTGTTAGGATTACAGGCGTGAGCCACCATGCCCAGCCCTATTCCTAACTTTCTAAAAGTTTTTAAAAATTACAAATAGATGCCAAATTTCATGAAGTGTTTTCCTGAATACATTAAGATAATCAAATTACTTTCTCCGTTATTTTGTTAATGTGCTGAATTACATTAGTTATATGTCTAATTTTAAACCATTGCATTGACTGTCTAAATACATGTTTAATGGTAAACCGCCATATATCCTTTACCCAGGTATACTAGTTGTTACATATAGCCCCATTTTCTCTCTCTCTCTGTCTCTCTCTCTCTCTCTCTCTCTCTCTCTCTTTCTCTCCTCTTTGTTCGCAGGAAGGCACCCACTGGCCCTCACCCTTCCCTACTTCTTGAGAAGCTAGGCTTTCTGGAAACAAAAAGGTCTACAGAGCACCTCGGTGCTTTGGCATGCTAGCTTCTGCTACCTTCTGGGAGCAGGCGAGGGGAAAACACAACAAGAACAAACACAAATTAATCTCTCACTAAGTCATTCTACCTTCATTCTAAACCACCTTTTACCACTCCACTCTAACCATCCTGACTCTAACCCAGCTGGACTCTAACTCTGGGTCCCTCCTGCCGGAGATCCAGCAGAGATCCTGGTCATCCGCCTAGGATCCCCTGCCTCCACTCACTTCCCAAGGGCGAAGGTGCCCAAAGCTCCCTCTCCTTGTCTCAGCCTTGGCAGGGAGCAGGGAATTCTGGGTTTGAAGCTGCAGAGACTGCCAAGGGGAGTGGGCAGGAGGGTTCTGGGTGTCTAGACCTCCACTGAGACAAAATGGAAGAGGCTGCACGGCTCTAAAGACACAGAAGAGGCTTCCCCAGCGCAGTAACAGAAACAAGACCATTTTTGCACATTCTTTTTTGACTGTTTTATTCCTTGAGAGAGAAGGAGCCAAGTGTTTAAAAGGGGAAGGAAAAACGCTGTCAAGTAGCAGGTTTGTTGTTCCTTGGGACCCAGCCTCCTAGCATCTTGGTTCTCCGGAGCCTTCCCTGGCCCTCCCCTGCTGGCCTGGGAGTGAGAGCTGTCCTCGATGCACCTTGGCTGGCGAGTGGCGGGAGGAGGCTCAGGCTAGACTGCCAGGGCTCTGGGCAGCCGTCCCGTGAGTCCGGCTCCTGAAGGCCTGCCTCGGGATCAGGGTAGGGTAGAAAAGCCCTCTGGCCTGGCACCCTGCCCCACCGCCTCTCTTCGGGTTCCACCCACCTGGGAGCCTGCCGCCTCCACACACCACCCACTCACCCAGAACCGAGTTCACCTTTCCGTGGGTGGGGGAGAATCCAGCCACTTTCAGGCCGGCACAGGCTCAAGTCCAGCCAGCTTTGGCTTCTGTGGCGAAAGCTGGTTTGTCTGGGCCGCTCCCCAGGCTCTTCCTGGAGCGTGGCCTAGAGCTTCACCTTGCCAAGACACACTGTGGCTGCCGGTGGAAGGTGGTGGGGGCACCGCTGGACAGGCCCAAACCTGGCAGGCCTGTCAATGGCGCCCCTGCCGGTTCCACAGCACCAAGCCCTACAGTGTCCCCAGAGTCAGGCCAGGCCAGGCCAGGAGCAGGTACCAGGAAACTGCCAGGTATCTCTCTCCCTCCTGGTTGAGTGAGACAGGGACATCTCTTTTGGTCTCACCTGAAAACCAAAAAGCCTGTCACTGAGTCGAAAGGTTGACAGAATTGCTCCAGACCCGCTTCCTCTGGGAAGCAGCTCGGCAGGCGGCAGAAGGTGTTGGGGCAGCAGGAGTGCGGGGAGGCGCGTGTGCCCATGGAGGGGGTGGGTATGGAGAAGGAGCTGCCAGGGCAGGAGAAAGAGCTCCAGCAAGGCCTCCTCTTCCCTCAGCACAGCCCAGTATGATGGGGCTACGTTGCCATTAGATCCACGATTTATTCAGCACTTAACCGTAAGTCCATTATGCGTCCAGGACGCAGAGCCTGAAATGGGTATTTTGGTGCACACGAAAGTGCCTCTGGAAGAAAAGGAGAGAGGGAAGCCGGACGTGGCTGGGGAAGCAGGCGTGTGGTCTCTGCAGAGTCTGCTCTGCCTCTCCCTCTGCCATCCTGATTTTCCTTTAGGCAATATGGACAATACAGACTGACTGCGGGGAAGATCACAGAAAAGAGAGGTGAAGGCAAGTACGAGGGGACATGGTGCAGTGCCCAGAAAGCAAAGACAGCAGCTTACTCTGGGAGGGCGAGCTCCCGAAAAGTGGCGCTCCACAAGAAAGGCAGTGGGGGAGCATTAGGAAAAACTAAAGGATGTGTGCAGAGCACTTTATCCTCCAAAAAACAAACGCAAAAGAGCAACAGAGACTTCCGAGAAGATCGAGTAATGTAGTTTTCCTTATTTCTTCTACTAAGTATAATTTGAAACCCTGGGCCAGGGGAGGTAGCTCATGCCTGTAATCTCTGCACTTTGGGAGGCCAAGGCAGGAAGATCGCTTGAGGCCAGGAGTTCCAGACCAGCCTGAGCAACATAGCGAGACCCTGTCTCTACAAAAAATTTAAAAATTAGCCAGGTGAGGTGGCGCACACCTGTAGTCCCAGCTACTCGGGAGGCTGAGGCAGGAGGATTGCACGAGCCCAGGTGTTTGAGGTTGCAGTGAGCTATAATAAGGCCACTGCACTCTAGGCCAGGCAATAGAGTGAGACCCTGTCTCAAAAATAAATAAAGAATAGAAAAATAAAAACCTGGACATTATATATAAAACAAACATAAAAAGATTCTGAATGGTGGAAAAAGGAGGCAGATTATCTAGGGATCTCAGCAGCTCAGGAAAGACATGGCAGAGAGTTCCCTGGGTTTTCTTTTTGCTCCATATATCCCAGATTTGGAACTTAAGAAGGTGGTAACCCAGAAATGCCAATAGGTGCAAAAAAAAAAAAGAAAGAAAGGCCCCCAAAAAATCTGCTTTCAAGCCAGGTGCAGTAGCGTTTGCTACTGTATTGGGGAAGCTGAGGCAGGAGGAACACTTGAGCCCAGGAGCTTGAATTTAGCCTGGACAACATAGTGAGACCCAGTCTCTAAAATAATAAAAAATAAAAAAAGTGCTCTCTCTAGCCAAAGCAGAGAGGAAAGAGCAAGCTAGTAAGGCAGAAACTTTGAGACAATAACCTTTCTGCTCCAGCCAAACCCCACAAAATAAACTGTGACCCTCACCTACACCCACAGCAGCAAAGGCCCAGTGGGAACCTAAACTTCCACTCTCCCAAGGCTGCAATGAGGTAGCTCAACAACCACCACGAGAGTGGTGTCAGAGAAGACCATGCAGAGAACTACAATGTACATCCACATCAGCCAGTAAGGAAGCCTCCTCCCCACTGCATGGTCTCACTAGCTCATCAATGAAAACCACTTGAGGACCCTGGATTTCCACCTCGCCCACCCCATATGCAGCAATAACAAGGTGCTTCTCACCCTTCCTGCTGGGATGGTGTCACAGGAAGCCTAGTGGACAATCAGGATTTTCTCCATGGCCCAGAGGGTAACAATGCTACCTACTCCACCTACTCAACCCTTGCTTGCAGGGTCAAGGGAGATCACACTTGGAGCCAGACTTTCCACCCTTTCCCATCAGTAAAAAGACCACCTCCCCCAATAAGTGTCAATGGAGGTCAAGTGAGGAACCTGGATTTTCTGCCTCCACCTGGCAGGGCAGATCCCCCCTACCCCACCTTGTTCTGCCAGATTGGTGTCAGAAAAAGAAAAAAAAATTGGTTAAAATTTAAAATTAAGATAAGATTCAGCATCTCATATTACAAACATGTCCAGGTTTCCACCAAAAATCACTTGTCATGCCAGGAACCAGGAAGATCTCAAACTAAATGGAAAAAGACCATCTATTGGATGCAACACCAAGATGAGAGATATGCTAGAATTAACTGATCAAGATTTTAAAGTAGTCATGATAAAAATGCTTCAACAAACAGTTATAAATAGGCTTACAACAAATGAAAAAAATAGCCTCAGCAAAGAGCTAGAAAGTCTCTGTGAATAAAAAAGTAGAAGATATAAAGAAGAATAAAATGGAAACATAAGGCCGAGCGCGGTGGCTCACACCTGTAATCCTAGTACTCTGGGAGGCCGAGGCGGGAGGATTGTTTGAGCTCAGGAGTTGGAGACCAGCCTGAGCAAGAGTGAGACCCCGTGTCTACTAAAAATAGAAAGAAATTAATTGGACAACTAAAACCATATATAGAAAAAATTAGCCGGGCATGGTGGCGCATGCCTGTAGTTCCAGCTACTTGGTAGGCTGAGGCAGGAGGATCACTTGAGCCCAGGAGTTTGAGGTTGCTGTGAGCTAGGCTGATGCCACGGCACTCTAACCCCGGAAAAAAAGTGAGACTCTGTCTCAAAAAAAAAAAAAAATGGAAATATAAGAGCTAAAAAATGCAATAATTGAAATGAAAAGCTCAATGGTTGAGCCCAACAGCAGAAGGGAGCTACAAAGGAAAAAATCCGTAAACTCAATGGCAGGATAATAGAAATGGCCAAATCTGTGCAGAGAGAAAGCATACTGGAAAAAAATAATAATAAAGAGAACCTCAGAGATCTGAGGGGGTATAGCAAAACAGCTAACATTAGTGTCACTGGAATACCAGAAGGAGAGGAGAGAGCAGGGCTATAATACGCTTGAAGAAATACTGGCCCAGGCCAGGATAGGAGCTGCTGCTGCCTCCCAGTGCCTACGCCTCGCCATTGGAGAGACCTTCAAGCAGCGCTGCACCTTCCAACAAAGAGTAACAGATGTCTCACTTACTTAAGAGCGGCATCCTACCAAAATCTCAGTGATAATAAAACAATATAAGGGTGAGAAGCAGCTTCCTGTCCTGGATAAAACCAAGTTTCTTGTACCCGATCATGTCAACATGAGTGAACTCATCAGGATAACTAGAAGGTGCTTACAGCTCAGTGCTAATCAAGCTTCTCCCTGCTGGTGAACAGGCACAGCATGGTGAGCGTCTCCACGCAGATCTAGGAGGTGTATAAAAGTGAGAAGGACAAAGACAGATTCCTCTATATGGTGTATGCCTCCCAGGAGACATTTGGAATGAAATAGGCAGTCTAAAACTGAAAACGTGCATGTATTCTAGAATTTTTTAAACCTTTACTAAGGGGAAAAAAAAAACAGATGTTATCAACTAAGACTGATCAGTTCATCTAATCACAGATCATCAGAACAATAGTGTTCACACCTGGGAGTTTTAGGAAGTTGTTTTTGTGTTTTAAGCAGAAAAACTGAGTTCCAAATGAGCACATTCGGCTTTGGGGAAACTATTTTATTTAATGTAGGCCATCTTGTTATCAAATCCTAGTTTCACCTGAATGGCCCTGACAAAACGCATGGAAACTTGAACAGTTTCTTTTCCTTCTCTTATCTTTCTTTCTTTTAACAATTTTTCTTTAGTATTTGTTATCTAGAAGCACAGCTTCTCAAGGACACCAGAAGGCCCAAATGCTACAAATAGCCACGTGACTCCCGCCTGATGCCAGAGGTCCAGACCCGCACAAAGTTCATGCAGACCAGAGCAGGCAAGCTCCAGTTCCCTTTAATCCATGAACATAGCATTATAATACTAAAATCACTTCCCCAAGTAAGAATCGCAGCCATTTTCTGTACACACGACGTATGAAGAAGCGTGTATGTGAACTGTGTCTGCGTGTCTGAAACTCCACCCTCTACATGCTCACACACCTCCTCTGTCCCGTGTCTAATTCTGTAAAACTCCCACATCTCTCTTTGCTCAGGGAGAAGGTGTCTGCAGAGCATAAGCTCTCTCTTCTCCATTCTTTGGCCAAAGGATTAAAACCCGAATGCTGGAGCCGGGCCCGGTGGCTCACACCTGTAATCCTAGGACTCTGGGAGGCCGAGGCGGGTGGATCGCTCAAGGTCAGGAGTTCGAGACCAACCTGAGCAAGAGCGAGACCCCCCCCCCCTCGTCTCTACTTAAAAAATAGAAAGAAATGATCTGGACAACTAAAAATATATATATAGAAAAAATTAGCCGGGCATGGTGGCACATGCCTGTAGTCCCAGCTACTCGGGAGGCTGAGACAGGAGGATCGCTTGAGCCCAGGAGTTTGAGGTTGCTGTGAGCTAGGCTGATGTCATGACACTCAGGCCAGGGCAACAGAGCCAGACTCTGTCTCAAAAAAAAAAAAAAAAAAAAACAACAAAAAAAACAAAACCCGAATGCTTTACCAATTGGTTGCAGCTGATAAAAAGTAGGGAAAGAACACAGGTTTTCGGTAACATTAGAAGTTTAAAAATAAAATATTTTTCATTCCAAATTGCCAAAAAAAAAAATAGTGGCTGAAAATTTCCCATTTATCACTAATGTCATAAGGGCCCCCAAGCACTGAGACACACTTTCGTTTTATTCACTACTATGCTAACAAGGAGGAACCCTCTTGAAGAGATCTCAGATGGCTTACTTGAATTAGTAACCTAATTCCATATACTTATTCTTTTTGTTTTTATTTTTTTTCTTAAGAGACAAGGTCTTGCTCTGTCATCCAGGCTAGAGTGTAGTGGCATCATCATAGCTCACTGAAACCTTGAACTCCTGGGCTCAAGTGATCCTCAGCCTCCCCAGTAGCTTGGACTATACGCACACGCCACCATGTCTGGCTAATGTTTCTTAACTTTTTTTTTTTTTTTAGAGATGGGGGGGGTCTCGCTATGTTGCCCAGGCTGGTCTTGAACTCCTGGCCTCAACCAATCCTCCTACCTCTGCCTCCCGAAGTGCTGGGATTACAAGTGTGAGCCAGCATGCCTGGCCAGTTGTTAGTTCCTTATAAAGCTCTAATTAAAAGAACACTTGAAACTTCTAAGTTCCAAGAAGCCTGAGAAGTTGGGTCAGTATGTTGAATGTGCCCTCTCAATTCTTCTTCCTGCATGCGGATTTCAGTAAGTGGTAGTTTTACATTAAATTTTGAGCCTGTGGTCTTTATTTCCTCCCCACCGCCTTCACAAACTTGGGGACATTTAACTTGAAACTTCTTTCAGAGGCTGAAACCACTTGTGTCTTCCTTTTCATGGATATCAAATAGGTTTCATCTCAAGCACAGTGCATATGTCTTTGTACAAATCAGAAAAAGGTATCCCTTTCTCAAGCAGAAAAAGTGCTATGTTAATATTTATTTCTTAACAATAATAATTAGGACAAACATACAGAAGCACCTGCCCTTCCCCCAAAGGTGACAGCCACAGCATTTGTGTCACCTGATATAAGAGCCCAAGCAGTATTCCTAGGTGAGGAATGTGTTATTTCCAGAATACAGAGGCCACTGGGCGCTGCGCCTCCTTCTCTGTGGCAGGGGACACAAGTTGCAGCAATTGGTCTCTCACTTTGGAGGAGATACCCTGGCACGCTCTTGACCAATGGGCCCTGTAAAACTTTACAAAAATGGCAGTTTCCTGAATTGTCACATGGTGTATGTCCCATCATCTAGAGTCATGTGTCTTTTATAGAGACAGGGGTCTCGAGATCTTGTGCTAGGCTTCAGCGTGCTGGCAATGTCGTGCTCTTCCTTGCCCAACCAGCATGACGTCAGTAATGCAAAGGGTCACTGTAGTGTTCTGCATGATGTAGGATGGTACAGGTATCTTCAAACCATATGACAAGAGAGACCAGGAAAGTTAACATGGCCCTAGGGCAAAGCTCTCAGTTAATATTTTTGTCCATTCTATGTGAATGAGGACTATTTCTAATCTTCTTTCCTAATTGGGATGGCATTCTAATGTGGAATTCACCATAATAACAAAAAATAATATCAATAATTACAGAAAAAGCATTTGACAAACCTAACATCCAATATAAAAATTATCAGCAAACTAGGATTAGAAGGGAACTTTCTCAACATGATAAAGAGCATCTGTGAAACTTTAACAGCTAACATCAAATTGAAAGTTTCCTCCCTCAAATCAGGAACTAGACAAGTTTGTCCACTCTTACCACTCCTGTTTGGGGTTTCCTAGGCTTCTTTGATCTGAAAATATATCTTTCACCAAATTTGAGGGGTCTTCAGCCATTATTTCTTAACTCCTATTTATATTGGAAGTCCTAGCTAGTGCAATAAGGCAAAAAAAAAAAAGTTGGATATTGGAAGGAAAAAATGAAACTAATCCCACTCGCATATGATACAATCATCTGTGCAGAAAATTCCAGGGAATTTTTTTTTTTTTGAGACAATGTCTCACTGTTTCCCAGGCTGGAGTGTAGTGTTGTCATCATAGCTCACTGCAACTTCAAAGTCCTGGGCTCAAGCGATCCCCCTGCCTCAGCCTCCACAGTAGCTGGGATTACAGGCATACACACCATGACCAGCTAATTTTTGTATTTTTTGTAGAGACAGTCTTGCTGTGTTGCTCAGGCTGGTCTCAAAGTCATGGCTTCAAGTGATCCTCCTATCTTGGCCTCCCAGAGTGCTAGGATTACAGGCGTTAGCCACCACGCCTGGCCTATGAATCCAATTTTAAAATTTGCAAAAGACATGAACAGACATTTCACCAAAGAGAAGATATGAATGACAAATAAGTAAGGGAAAGTATGTCCAACATCATTAGCCATTGGGGAAATACAAACTAAAGCCATGATATTTTACTCCATACCTATTATAACAGCTGGAATAGGTGTGGAATGAACAGCTAAAATAACAAGTAATGATAACACCAAATGGTGACAAGCATGCGGAGAAGCTGGATCTCACATACATTGCTGATGGGAACGTAAGTGGTACAGATGCCCTGGAAATCGTCTGGCAGTTTCTTAACAAAGCTAAACATACACTTACTATATGATCCAGCAATCACACTCTTGGGCATTTATCCCAGAAAAATGAAAACTTATGTTCACATAAAAACCTGCTCGTGAATGTTCATATTAGCTCTATAATAGCAAAATATTGAAAACAACTCAAATGTCCTTTAATGAATGAATGGCTGAACAAATTCTGGAACATCTATGTAATGAAATATTACTTAGCAATAAAAGGATATGAATTATAAAAATTCTGTTTGGTTATTCTAAAAATAGCTCATGTTCACGTTTTTTGAGTTGAGAGACCTTGTAGTACTTTGATTTTGATACATTGTGAACATAGTTATTTTATAATCTACACGTGGTGTTTCAAATGTATTAAATCTTTGTAGGTCTAGATCTCTTGTTATTTTTTGCCTTATTTCCTTGTTTGCTTGGAGATTTTTGATTATGTGATGTTTATTGTATTTGAAAAATTATTTGTGTCATACTAGGGTAACAGGTTCACTGATGGAAAATTCTTGGTCCCTTTTAAACAGTATCCCCTGAAGTAGTGTAATACTGTGATCCTGCCACTCATGGACAGGATAATGTTTCAGACAATATAACCTGGCTCACTTAACATTCATTTCAACCTGTGTTTGGCTTGATTTCCTGCACTGTAGAGGCTGGAAAGCTAAAAGCTAAATATTCCAGAACTCTTTTCTGTCTGGGATAGAGGGTACAACCTAGGTCCTGCCAAACAGATACACTGGCCCTGGACTTAGAGCTAAGAATGGGTAAAAGGAGGTGGAAGTCACACTCAGGGAGATCACATTTTCTGGCAGTTATGGTAATGGAGGTGCATGGTTCCTCTGGTGCAAATATGGAATTTTCTGGCATCTATAGCTGCCAAATAGAAAGCAATGGTGAGAGTAGTGAGTCCTCTAGGATATTCCCACGACATGGTTGGGCATTCCCCTGACCTTTGTTGACACTGACTGTAATGGTTCTGGTTATACAGCATCCAAGCCTAGTTTCTGTCTCTCCTGGAGATTGTGTAAGCTTCCCAAGACGTTTTAATCAATCCTTTTCTTCTTGATCTATCGAGAGTGGATTCTACCATCTACAACTAAGAACTCTTGTTATATCCAGTGAAACCAAAATAGAATCCAGGAAACTGTAGACCGAACTCAAGTGCGATAGCAGGGAACTCCAGACTTAAAAAAAAAAAAAAAAAAAAGCAGGCAAAGTTAAACTATGATGCTAGATGTCACAATAGTGGTTACCCTTGGCAAGTAGAGAGTATTTATTGGAAGGGTATAAAGGGGGAGGATTCTGGAGTGCAGGTGGTGTTTTTTTTAACCTGGGTTGTGGTACCTGTGTATGTTCTGTCTGTGTATATTTATATAGCTGTGAACTTATATGCACTTTTCGTTATGTAATTTTTTTCTAAGAGGTAGTATCTCTGTTATCCAGGCTGGAGTGCAGGGGCCTGATCATAGCTCGCTACAGCCTTAAACTCCTGTGCTCAAGTGATCCTCCCACCTCAGTCTCTTCCCAAGTAACTGGGACTATAGGCACACACCACCATGCCCGACTATTTTTTTATTTTTTGTAGAGATGGGGTCTTGCTATATTGTCCAGGTTGGTCTCAAATTCCTGGCCTCAACTGCTCCTGCCTCAACCTCCCAAAGCGCTGGGATTACAGATGTGAGCCTCTATGCCTGGCTCATTATGTACATTAAACTTCAGTGAACGAAAAATTCTTTTCTTGAAAAATTGCTATGTAAGAGGAGTTCCATGTGGGGAGAAAAGGTGCAAGGAACTGTGACACTAAATCTCTCAGGGTGATCGACTGAGACTGCAGATGTGAGGGAGAGACAGAGGCACCTCAATAAACAGTGCAAGAGCCAAGCACTAGGCAGAATGTACATAACAGAAGGCTCTATGATGTCACCATGCCAGATTTTGCCTATTAGCATCTGCTCTGTTCCTGCCCTTGGAATCTCTACTCTGAATTGCAGGAGAGCTGGGAGCCTCCATTTTGTAGGTTTCCTTGCCAGCTGGGTTACAGTTAGGTTTTGCCAGGGGATGTCATAGGTTGGAGATTAGCAAGTCAGAGGAAGGAAGAAATTATTTTGTTTCTGGCTCTAGCCATGGCAGGTAACCACGAGTGATCACAGGTAGCTACAGGTGGTCACAGGCTCTGGCACCAACATCAGCACTACAGGCTTATAAACACCAGACTAAGGGTTTTATCCTGATTGCTGCGTAAAATTCCCTTCTCCCTTTTTCTCATTCAGCTCTTCCAACACCCTCATATCCAATTTTTAGCATGAAATTTTCCTCCACTTCAAATACCTAGAATGGGTTGTTTACCTGGCAAGATACTGACACATAACTCCCCCTTCGGTCTGAAAAAACCTAAACAAAGCCTACCAGCTACCAACACTCTCCGACAACAGCTGATGAAGCAAGTTCACATGCTCTCGGCTGATCTGTAGTTGTTCCTGTCCTTCTTGGAGCCATCCTGTTCCTAATCCACTCCTGGCCCACCTCCCGTCTGAACTCCTAGAGCCATCATCTCTGTTGAGTCCCTGCTGACCTGGAGTGTCTATTTTTCGTGTGTGCAACTCCGGTCTGTGTTTCCACAGCACCTGGCCTCCACTACAGCGTGCGTCAGAATGGATCGAGCTGTCCCTGCTCTTGACTGGGAGCCCAGGTTGGGTATGGGCACTGTTGATCCTTGCATGCTTGGCACTGGGCAGGTGCTTACAGAACATCTGACAGCACTGTAATGGCACTTGTGGCAGACGTTGACAGGCAGAAATGAGCTGCTCGGCCAAGCCCTTGGTTCAAGAGCCCAAGTGGGCTGCTCTTTCTACACAGTGTCTCCAGAAGTCAACCGATGAGAGTGTGCAAGTGTGTATAGAATTCCAACAGAGAGGTGGGCTGAGGCCCGTCCCCAGGGGAGGACCTGGGACACAAAGACAACAGGAAGATCACCTAAGGTAGGTGCCAGGTAGTTTAATGAGCCTGAGCACCTCTTCCTACACTGTGTCCCTCCCTCCTAGGCCTCCCCTTTAGTTCAGAGCAGGTCCAGCCTGCCCAAGGCTCTCAGGCTCTTCAATGAAAGGCGTTAATTCTTCCTTCCCCTCAGTCGTTCCAGCCTCCTCCGAAGGTCTGGGGGTATCTTGGCCCCGGCTGCCAGCAGCTCTCGCAGTCTCTCTTTGGGAGTCTTGGTGAGTAGGAAATTGCAGGGGACGGGGCCCTCATCAAAGGTGACCCGGCAGCTCCGTGTCACTTTATGGTAGCCCTCAGCACTGGCGGTCACCATGTAGTCCCCTGGGGTCAGCAGCCTCCAGTAATCCCCATCCCATGCTGAGAGGAGTGAAGGTCAAGATCAGGGCCCAATGATCCTTGGCTTCCACCCAGCCCAAGCCCCCCAGCTCCCCTCCCTGGGCCCGCCACACATACCAGTTGTGACGTCATGGTTAATCCCATCCACGGCAATGACAGCATCAGCAATCCCAAGCTCGGTGTCCTTGTCCCGCACAACTCCTGCAATGCCCATGCGCACCTGTGCAAGAAAAGGTTATCAACTCCCTTTCCCTTCTGAGTGAGAACGTGACTTTCAGTTAACTTGCTGGCTCTGTCCTGCTGCAAACCTGATAAAGATGGTGTGTCTTCTGTGTTCCTAGGTGACAATACTCATGGTTAAAAATATCTCCATTGGTAAATTACGTCTGGCCTGAGAGAACTATAAATACCTGGTAGGAAGGCATATGTTTGGGCTTCCCCAAGTTTGGAGACGCTGTTATTGAGTTTGTCTTTGGCAGAAGCTTTGGAAGCTATTAATACACTTACGGAACCATTACATGGGATATGAAGCTTCTATGGCAGCACAGTTCCTGCACCCGCCATATGTGAGTCTTTTCTGAGAACAGCTCTCCTGAGAATAGCCGTGGGACAGCCGGCAGGGGTGGGGAACCTGCGGCCTCAAGGCCACGTTGTCCCTCCAGACCCCCAAGCGCAGCCCCTCAGCTAAATCCTAACTTCACTGAACAAATTCCTTTATTAAAAAGGATATGTTCTGTAAAATTTGGATTCAGTCAAAAGGCCACATTCAAGGACCAAGAAGGCCACCTGTGGCCCCAAGGCTGCAGGTTCCCCACCCTGCAAGCCTGCAATGGTGGCTGTTCCCACCGGCTTTAACATTGTTCCATGGTATGCTGCTGGCAAACATGCTTCCTGTCCTATATGGTTTCAAGTTAACCAACCAGATGCCAAGTGTGGCCCATGGCATCTTGTGTGTCTGAACGTTCAGCTGCACCTGTGAAGAACCCCTGGGAGGAGCTGCAACCTAGATGGAGCGATTCAGGCAGTCTGGGGGCCTGCGGGATTCAGATCCGACCTGTTCTAGGTAGGTGAGCAGGGCGTCTTTGTTGTTTTCCCACTCCTGGGGCAGCTCGTTCTCATGAGGGAATTTGTCACAGGACAGCTCCACAGTGACCTCAAAGCAGTTGGTGTGTAGGTAGCTGAAGTCATTCATGCCTAGGGGGTACCACAGACACTGGAGCCTAAGGGGGCAGGATGGAGTCCCCCCCTCCTGGCGTCCTCCTCTGGGAGACATTTCAGGGCAGGAGCTGACAGCAGCGCTGCACAGCAGGTGGTCTTATCTGGCAGGGGTTACGGGACAGGGCTGACTCCACCCTTGGGCACATACTGCCGGGGACTGTGTGCCAGTCAGCCCCGTTGATGATGTTGCTGTGCAAGGAGAAGTCCTGGTTGTGGCAGGGCCGGCGGTCTGTGTCCTGCATGGCCCGATTCGTGCCGGCATAGACGGTGCTGAGCCAGCGAAACACAGCATCGTCCGGGGTGGGCGTGAGTTCGCGGGCAGCCCACGGGGTCCGGGTCATGTCGAATGGGTAGGACACCACGAGCTCACCCCCGTGGAGGTTGGCGCTCAGGACAAAAGGGATCCGCTTCATCCACTGGATCACTGCCCGAGTTTCAGGAGCCACCTGGACAGGGGCAGGTCAAGAGGGGCGGGAGACAGAGACAAGGGCCCCCCGCCCCAGGTGGCCCTCCAACACTGCCCCCGGGATACTCACAGTGGCATTGGGCAGGGTGTAGTAAGTGGGCAGGGGCAAGTGATGGTTGGGAACAGTGTGGGGCACCAGCCCATCATCCTCGGCTTCCCACAGTTGTGTGTTGAGGTCAGCGAAATTGTGGTTAAGGTCAATGCCCTGGTGGTTCCAGCGGCCCTCTGCCCAGCCCACCAGCTCCGAGCCCTGCCAGAGAAGGGGCTCGTTCAAGCCAAGCAGGCTCCAGGCATCAGGGCAGAAGGACGGGGGGCCCTCGTGCCAGGTGGCCTACCCGGCGGTAGGCGGTCTCATAGCCATCAGGGTTCATGGAGGGCAGCAGATGGATGCGCATCTCGGTGAGCAGCCGGGTCACCCGTGGGTCCCCTCGCAGGAACTCACGGCACAAGAACTGCATCAGGAGCAGAAGCAACTCCCGCCCCAGGGCCTCGTTCCCGTGCATGCCAGCCACGTAGCGCACCTCAGGCTCTCCTGGGAACACACGGCGGCTTGGAGCTGGCTCACACCCACAGCCTTGCCCCGCACCTACCTCTCCCCACCCCACGTGCCAGTACCCAGCTCGTGCTGCCCAGGGTGGTCCGACATTTCCATCACGTACAGCTTCAGGCCCTTGTGGCTCCTGCCGATGCTGTAGATGCGGGTGACGTTGGGGCACTGCTCGTTCACCTGCTTCATCAGCTGGGGGTGGGGTGTGGCATGACATGAGACGTGGGAGGGTTACACCCACGGCCAGACCACATGGGGCCATGGAAAGACTTACAAAAGTCAGCGGCGGCCCACACAGATGGGGCACCATGACATGGTGCAGGGGGAACAGTGGCAGACCTGGGAGGAAGGGGCAGGACAGGGATGGTGCCGCGACAGGAAGACTGGGGCAGAGATTAGGGGTCAACGGAGGAAAAGGCTGAGACAGTGAGGAGGGTGGGCACGAGGGCAGTCACAGCAGGTGGTGCCCTGGAAAAGAGAGGACCTGAGACAGAGGGGACCTGAGACGGACTCCTTCCCAGGTCACAGAGGTTATATCTGACCTTCCTCATGGCCTTATAATCATGATGCCGAAAGTCCAGAGGGTCAGAGGATCCCAGCACAGAGGCCTCGGGGAATAGGTCGTTGGGATCTGGTGGAGGGTGAGTCAATGGTAAAGGGTGAGGCCACAGTGGAGGACACACCCTGCATCCAGGCCCTGCCACCCAGCCCTTACCTGCCTGCCCACCTGAGACTGGGCAGGCCAGGATCTCTGCCCGGAGGCAAGGCGCGCCTCCCTCGAGCCAGGTCTGGGGCAGCAGGCGAATGAAGCGGGCCACCTGGGGCTCTGGCAGGAGGTTCAGCACTGGGGTTTCTGGGTCCGAATTGGCAGGAAATACCTGGGGGCGTCAAGTCCTTTGCTGGGGCTGCTCAGACCCCGGCAGCCTGGCCTAGGATCCGGGGAAGCGGCTCAGACCTGCAGGCTCACTGTCTAACCCACCCTGGTGTGTATAAGAGTGTGCCAAGAGGAAGCTGCAGCATGACGTGGCACCCACCCATGGTGGTGTTATCTGGGGAGGATGTGGGTATGTCCCAAGGCAGCCTGGCTCTCAAGGCTGGGTGCCATCCATCCTGGTAACAACCCCCTTTCTCCTAGGATGCCTAAGTGGGCATCTGTTCCTTGTCCTAGCCGAGCACCCTACGGTGGGCTAGGTGCTTCCTTCCCAGCACAGAGGGCACCAGCCACTGTGGGACCACTCACCGCGTCCATCCCACTGCTGTGGTTCTTACTCCCCCACCAGGTCCGACTGTCATTGCTGAACTGGACCTTGTACGATGTGACCCAGTCGTACCTGATAGGATAGGTGGGGAGAGCATCGGTGCCCCCAGGACTTCCATTCCAGTCCCCCCGTGTCTGCCCATAACTTCCTAGCCTAGGGCTAGCCCGCCTCACCTCCAGACAGAGTTCCTGCCCTGTGTAACAACACCTGAGAAGCGGACAGGGTGCCTGGCATCCACCTGAAGCCACGGCTCGCTGTCCTGTTCTTCAGCACACCAGGCTCCATCATACAGATCACCATCCTCCAGGCCTGACTGTGGACACAGGGCACAGTGATCAGGCCCAGGCTGGCACAGGGAGGGGGCAAGGGCGAATCTCCCAGGGGTTGTCCTGCCTACCCCTAGGACCTGGGCTCCGAGTCAATGTTGCTGACCTGGATGTTGAGTCGTCCTCGGTGTGGTCCAAGACCAAAGGACTGGCTGGTGGACGCCTCAAGCTGGTAATCTGAAACTCGCAGGGACTCCAAGCCCAACGGGGGACAGTCTGGGGCAGGGACAGAGTGGTGAGGCAGAACCAGAGGGAGAGTAGTCAGGCAGGTGGGAAGCTGAGCCTAAGCTTGCTTGGGGGCTAGGCAGGCAGGGGGCATGCCCGTGCCCATGAGGCCAAGAGCTGCCTCGGTAAGTGCCCCGGGGGCTGCAAGCCTGGGCAGGGCCCCGGAGAGGCAATACCTGGTTCTTGTTTCTCAGTGAGGTTGAGGGTCCTCGCTGGGCTGGTGGTCACCAGAGGCCTAGCAGTCACCCGGGGACTAGGGCGAGTTAGCTTCTTTCGCTTCTTCATAATGACCTTTTTCTTCTTGATGACTCGAATCCGGATGTGCTGTTCTGACGTCCCTGAGGTCCAGGGAGGCACAGCCCCAGGGGAGGGAAGAGTGGCATGAACTCCCAGAAAGGTCTGCCAGCTCAAGAAGGCACGCGAGCCCACAGCAGGACACCCCACAAGTATCTAGCAGCCTCAGCATGGCATTAAAGGCCAGCAGTCCAACCCCAACCTGCTTCTCCCGCCACTGTCCTGACTCCTTCTCCTTTCCAACACGACCACGTGCTTGGCCAGCCTCACCTCTGACGTCAAACCCAATGGAGGGCTACACCAAGCCACCAGGAACTGCAGGGTTGCGCCAAAGAGCTGAGTTTCATTCTTTACCTCCGGGCTCTTGCACTAGCTGTCCCCTCCCCTATAATACCACCCACCGCCTCTGATTTTTTCGCCTCATTCCCATTCCTCCTTTGTGTCTCCAGCCCAGATGTCCTTCAAGGAGCCCTCCTTAGTTCCAGACTAGGTCTCATACTCCAAAGCCCCAGTGCCACTTCCACTGTTGTGTCCCAGGATGCTAAGGCTTTCCAGGGCTGGCCTGCCTGTCTGCCCTTCAGCACAGGGCTTTGCACAGAGCAGGTGCTGCTCGTTTCCTACCCAAGCTTCATGGTAGCCTCAGGACGGGCTGCACGTTTTGATGTCTGGTGCCCCTGTGCCTTTGCACGCGCTGTTTCCTTCTTGCCTGCCCTCTCTCTTCAGCTTTTCCTGACTCAGGGATACTCACCCTCAGGACTCACTTCTGCCGGCCTCCTCTAAAAGTCCCGGAATGCCATCCCCTTGCCTTCCGCCTGGGCTCCCACATCTGCCAAGTTGGGCGATCAGGCAGCCTGCCTCTCCAGCTGGGCGCCAGCCATGGTCACCCAGGCAGCTTCAGCAAGAGCGCTGTCCTTTGACTTCTTTTGTCCTTTCTCCTCGTCCCTCACTCTCAAACTCTCCTACACAGTCTTGCTTTGCATCTTTTAGTCTCAGAACTTTTGTACCTCTTTCTCCCCTCCTCCCGGCCCTGGCCTCAGTTTCCTTATCTGTGAAAGGGCTTGGAAGAGCCAGCATCCCCTGGCGCCTGTCCTGGGAGTGCTGACTCGTCTGGCCGGGAACGGGGCTGCTGAGTCAGCAGCCATTGCTCCGGGCAGGGAGAGTGTGAGTGTGTGTGCATGTGTGTGCGCGTGTGTGCGCGCGTGCATGTGTGTGCATGTGTATGCGCGCGCGTGTTGGGCAGGGGTCGCCACACGGGGCGGGCAGTGGGGTAACCCACTTGCCCGAGAAGCAGTCGGGGAGCTCACCGTTCGCCCTCTCCGCGGGCGGCTGTGCTGGGCTGCTACGCGGGGCCAGGGTCGAGCTCGGGGTCTCGGTGGTCGCAGGCGGCGTGAGGCCCAGCACCGAGGTGCCTGGCGCCCCCAGACCCAGACCGACGGTAGGCGAGAAGGCGGCCAAGGCAAGTAGGAGCCCCCACATGGCGGGGGTCGAGAGGTGGGGGTGCGCGGGGCCAGCGGCGGCCGGTGGGTTCGTCTCTTCCTGCCGGTGCTCTGGAGCCCCCCGCCCCTTCCTGCCCGTCCGCGCCATCGCCCCACGCCCCTCGGCAGCCTCTGGCCCGCCCACAGCCCGCTAGCTGCCCCTGGACCTCGGAAGAGAGGGGACGGTGCGGGCGGAGTGAGTGGGGCGGACCCCCGAGGGGCCACCCGAGGTCTCCGGACCCCTCCCCCCTCCCCCGCCCAGTCCTCTCCGGCTGTCCCGGGCTAACCAGCCTCACTCGCGCTGCCCTTTACAGTCTGCAAAGCCACACGATTCACTTAGATCCGGGAGGCGCCCGTCCCACAGCGGGCACCCGCTTTGTACCAGGCACGATGCCAGGCACTTTACTCGTGGCCTCGCAGTCAAACTTCATTTTACAAACTGGTAAACTGAGGCTCAGAGAGGCTAACCGACGGTCAAGGTAACAAAGCTGAGAGCTTTGGGAAGGAAACTGCAATCCTAGAGGGAAATCCATCCAGAGCCAGAGGTGGCCTGTCTGGGCACGTGGGACAGGAGTGAGAGAGACTGAAGGGAAACTGAGGCCGGGGACAGGGCGCGGGCGGGGGGTGAGGGGAGGGCTGTTCCTCCAGGAATCTTTCTGAAAGACAACCCAAGGAGCCCAACCAGAGACGGCGCTTCCCACCACCTCCCCCACCACCCGGCCCCGCCTCTCTGCTTTCCCTTCCCTCCCCTACTCCTTTGCTCTCCCGGCTGCCACGTTCCGGGCTTACATAACCCGAGGAGAGAAGCCAGAGCAACAGCCAGCGAGCTGGGGCCAGGGATGGAGGGGCCGAGGCTTGACACGCCCCCTGTCCTCCCCCTCCAGCTCCTTGCCCCCTCCCCTATTCCCACGGGGAGCCCGCAGCCGTGGGTCTCTTATCGCAGACTGCCCCAGATCCGGAGATGCCAGAGCGAGGGACCCTTCCCATCCTCCCTCCAAGTCCCCCTTTGGCTCCTCCACCCCTGGGTCTCCTCCCAAAAAGGAAGGAGAACGCGTCCAACTGTGTGCCTTTGGCCAGCACTTGGCCTTGCAAGGAGCCCTCCAGGAAGATGCTGCCATCCCCACAAGAAGCGATGCCCAGAGATAGCTGGGAATCTTCTGGCGTGCGCGGACCCTGAGCAAATATTTTTTGCTGGGCCACTATCTGTAAACACAATTTAAATCCCCCAAAAGCAGCGTGTCAGCACCATTCTAGTGGCCCAGCCTAACAAGAACCCTCGAAAGAAATAGCGGACCGCCCTCTGGGACTGAGGCCCACCAGCAGCAGGGATGACCCCATAGGCACGAGTCCTGGAACTTCTCGAGGCATCTGATCCACCCCACTCGCGCCAGATAGAGAACTAGAGAACCCTCCAAAAGCTAGTAACCGGACAGGGCCCACGAAGCCCGATCCTGCCTTGGAGCCCCCCAACCCTGAGTAGACGACACTGCCAGGTCCCAGGCACTGGGTGGAGGGGAGGACGGAGGGCGGGGAGGGGTGGGGAGCACAGAAAAATTCAAGGGAGACGTTCCAAAGTGGGTACATCGCTCGGGTTGGGGGCTGGGCTGACGGGCAGCACCTCCTTCCGGAGGTGAGAGGCTGGGAACCCAACAGGTCCGCCGAAGCCCAATTCGGCCACTTCCCAGTCTCTGGTCCCCCCATCCTAGTTTTGCAGTGGGGCATGAAAGGGAGGAGGGGTGCAGGGACACAAGGAACAGGACATCTCAGCCTCCCGAGGCTCCCACCCACTCTAAGCGGTTCTTCACACAGCAGCCAAATATCAAGTTCCTCCTGGCTAAGTCCCCAGTGGGCTCACCTGCAAGGCCCTTCATGACCAAGTTCTTCCTATCCACACCTTTCCCACCGCATGTCCCTGGGCTGTCCCTGGCTCCCATCCCTGCAGTCACACTGGTGGGCTTGCTGCTCCTGCAAGGCACCAGCCCCACCTAGCCTTCCCCCTTTCCACTGTTCCCCACCTTTGCATTCTCATCGTTCAGATTTCATTTCAATGTCACCTGCTCCCAAAGGCTTTCCCAGACCACTCTGACTAGCTAGCTCTATCACCCAGTGCACTATCTTCTCACGTCTTTTTATTGTCTTCAAGGCGTTTTATTATGTGTTCGCTGTTCAGCGCCCCACCCAACCAGCAGGAGGTAAGTACCCCTTCAGAAGAGCCTTTGCACCCAAATGTTCACACCTGCACCTCAGGACCTAGAACAGCACCTGGTCCCTAGTCAGCACCCTTGAAGTATGTGTGCAGTATATTAAAGGCTAGAGGGGACCAAGCATGGCTGAAGGGAAGCCAACCCTCCCCAACAGCACCAGGTCTGCAGGAGTTGGCAGGCATGAACTGAAAGAGCTACTCCCAAAGGGACTGGGGTAGGACAGCTGACTCCCTCCCACCGATCTGTTAGGGGCCACATCTGCAGGCTGCTCAGACCTCTTGTGTCCCCTGTGCCCCCTCTTCCCCTTCCCACCACTCTGCAACCCTTTCCTCTCTGCCCTGTTGTAACCCTTAGAGCCCCTTCCTGCCTGTGAGTCCCTCAGCACCTTCTTATGCCCTCTGCACTTCCAGCCCAGCTGCCACCTCTGACCCTTGCCACTGGGTACCTGGGGCCACAAAGGCTCAAAGCTCCAAAGCAGGATCTGGAGATGGTGGCTCCGGGAGTACAGTGGCAGGTGTGCACCCAAGCACCTGCACAGCCAGAACTCTACGGCCAGGAGCCAGGTAGATCTTTCATGGTCTAACTGGGATGAGTGTGTGTTACAAAGGGTGACTGAGCAGGACTGCGTGGTGGCACCTGCCCAAAAGGGATTTTAGTTTAACGGATGGGCTGGGGATCTCTTGCCAGCTCCTGGATGTGATCAGGTGTAGATGAAGGGGACAGATGACTTTGGTGACATACAGACTTGATTTCACATCCCATTTCTGCTATTTATAAACCGGTGCAGTGGCTTACACCTGTAGTCCCAGCTATTCAGGAGGGTGAGGTGGGAGGATCACTTGAGCCCAGGAGTTTGAGAACAGCCTCGGTGATATAGTGAGACCCCATCCTAAAAAATAAAAAAAAAAGAAAAGAAAAAAAGTGGGGAACCATATCTTCTTCCCAAGTTTGCTGCAATGATGAAGTGAGATAATATGTGGTCCCAGGGGGCCCCTAGATTAATCAGATGAATTAATGGTGAGAAAAACAGCTTAATACATCCCTCTTCCTCCCACATACATACGTGGACTAAAATGCTATCGAAGAAAGGAGGCTATGTGCCCGGCTGCACAAATAACGAAGAGGTGGGATCTGCTGCCTGCCTGTGCCTCTAATCTCCTGTCCCGGTGCTAAGGCAGGACTCACTCCTTGCTAGGTGCTCTGCCTGTGATGTAGGTGAGCATTGACGGGAAGTCAATCGATGGCATGGGGTAGCATCTCCCCACGTGTCCAGCCTCTCCTCACCGCTGCCTCCCCCAGCGTTCTCTCTGTTGTACATCGATGTCTTTGACAGCCTTGTTCATCAAAGTGTGGTTGAAGACCAGCAGATTCGCATCCCCTGGGAACCTGTTAGAAATGCAGAATCTCTGCTCCGGACCTATGGAATCAGAATCTGTATTTTGACAAGATCCCCAGAGGAGTCAACCCCAGGAGACTCGTATGCACATTAAAGGCTGAGAAGCACTAAGGGGGGGGTTAGAGCACCTCCATCTAGAAGGCATGATTCACAACTCTCTGAGTTTGACGATGTTTGATGCTGTCACTGGTCATTTTTATCTCAAGCCACAAGAGTATATCCAGATAACATTAGGAAATAGGTTTTTGAGTCCTCCTGGGAGGGTATATTCCTGATTTTCACAGCGTGATACTGTATCGATTTGCTTTCTGTAACTAAATCATTTTCATCAAAATACTACACAATATAGTTTAAAAGGTAAATCACTTTTAGGCTTATAGTAGAAGACCCTACGCTATGCCTTTCCATTCCCAAGTCAACCACTCTTAATTCTTTTTGTTATTTCTCCTGTATTTCTCTCCATGCCTTTATTTTTGTTTCTTGATTTTTCTGTGTTTAGATGTTACGTATGGATTTCCTGCTATGGAATAAGGATTTGGCTTTCCTACCACCCTCCCACACACACACACATCCAGGTAACACAAACATACACTTTCCCTCCTTCCATTCTCCCAATAAAGCTGTTTCACCATTTGGAGTCACTATTCAGTGCTTTTATTATGACCATGTAAATATTACTGTTCAACTTTTCGTGCTCCCTGGAGTTAGTAACTACTTTGTTTTATCATTTGCTTGGTTTTCTGGGCACCAATTGCTAATTCAATCCCAAAGTTTCCAACAGAACTATTTACTCTGAATATATCTAAACACAGCCAACGATCAATCGATTTCATTTTCCTCAAAAGACATCCCTCCTGGAGCAGTTTTCTGGTTCCAGGCTGGGTTGGCTACTTTCTTCACCAGGGGACACAGTTGACATGCCAGGACTTTCTCATCATCCCTTTCCTACGTTTAGTCTCATTTATTGAATGCTGTGTTGTCCTCTTTTTCAGTTTAATTCCAATTTTGACGAAGCACATCCTTCAGGAGCTTCCTAAGAAAGGGTATAGGGAAGGTCAGTGTTTTTTTTCTTTTTTTTCCTTGAGGCAGAGTCTCATTCTGTTGCCTAGGCTAGAGTGCCTGTGGCATCAGCCTAGCTCACTGCAACCTCAAACTCCTGGGCTCAAGTGATCCTCCTGTCTCAGCCTCCCAAGTAGCTGGGACTACAGGCACGCGCCACCATGCCCGGCTAATTTTTTCTATTGTTAGTAGAGACAGGGATCTCACTCTCGCTCAGGCTGATCTGGAACTCCTGACCTCCAGTGATCCTCCTGCCTTGGCCTCCCAGAGTGCTAGGATTACAGGCATGAGCCACTGCTCCTGGCCTCAAGGTCAAATTTTTGAGACCCTATGTGGTTGAAAATGTCATTATTCCACCCTCACGCTTGACAATCATTTAGACATACGTTTCTAGGTTGGAAACCATTTCCCCTCAGAATTTTGAAGGCATTGCCTTATTTTCTTCTAGTTACCAGTGTCAGCGTTTAAAAGTCTGATACCATTCTGACTTCTGGTCCTATGTATGTGATCTTTTTCTTTTGCAGAAGCTCTTAGGAGTGTCTTTTTATCCCGGGTAATTTCAATTTCATCACGTGTCTTGATATTAGTCTTTTTTCTTTTCTTTTCATTTTAGACATGGTCTTGCTCTGTTGCCCAGACTGGAGTGCAGTGGCGCAATCATAGCTCACTGCAGCCTCAAATTCCTGGGCTCAAGCGATCCTCCCACCTCAACCTCTCAAGTAGCTAGGACTATAGGCGCGTTACCACCACACTAAGCTAGTGTTTTAATTTTTTTTTTGTAGAGATGGGGTCTTGCTATGTTGCTTAGGCCGGTCTCGAACTTCTGGCCTCAAGCGATCCTCCCACTTCTCCCTCAGCCTCTCCAAAGCGCTGGAATTACAGACGTGAGCAACCGCACTCAGTCCCTTTTTCATTTATTGAACTGTGAACTGGTAGGAACTTATGGCTCTAGAGAATCGTGTCCTTCAGTTCTGAAAAGTTTGTTGATTTTTAAGAAATTCGCCCTTCTTTTTCTCTATTCTAATTTTCTAGAACTACCATCATTCAAATATTGATCCTCAAATTTTATTGTCTTTTTCTCTTTTCTTCATGGGCTTCAGTTACTTTGCTTTCTGGGAGATTTCCTCAACAATTCCTAAGAGTTGACTCTGTCATTGATAAATTCCATAGGTAACTTTTACCTCCTGTAATTGATCAAAGCACAGCTGCAGTTCCAGAAATCAAAGGCTTGCCAGCCCCCACCCTCTCACGGCTGACTTCCTTTTCTCAAATCACGCTTTCACTGTTTGTCAGTGAGTTGTGATTGGGCTAGTGAATCCGACTTCTGATGCCAATTCTCTTCAGGGTTCTCAAGACCACCCTTGGGTTCAGTGATTCACAAGAAGAACTCACAGAACTGAACAAAGTGCTTACGCTCACGGTCACAGTTTATTACAGAGAAAGGATACAGATTAAAACCAGCAATGGGAAAAGGTGCTCAAAGCAGGATCCAGGAGACACCAGGCATAAGCTTCCAGTTGTCCTCTGGAAGTGGAGTCGTGTGGACAGCACGTAATTGTCCCAGTGTGATACATGACAATGTGCACAGTATTGCTAGCAAGGGACCCCACTGGTTTTTACTGGGGGTCAGTCTCATTGGTTGACTGCCCATGTGGCTGACCTTAGTTCAGCCCTTCTAGAGGTCAAGGTCCAAAGCCCTGCAGTAGAAATCATGTCACTATCTGATGTGGCCCCAAGCTCCCAGGTAAACAAAGACATTTTTATTAGGCAGGATATTCTGAGGACTTAGAGGTTACTTCCCAGAAGCCCAGCAAAAGCCAAACCATTCTTTCAAATGTGCAGGGTTTTGACAACCCAGACTCGCTGAGTTAATCATTCACTGCAGTGTATGCTGTTGGTGCCCCACTCATGTCCCCTTCACTGACTGGTGCCCCGACCCCTGCTATTGTAAGTTTTCAATGCTCCCAGGTCACAGCTGTCTGCTCTCTTCAAATGTCCTCAGCTGCTACGAGCTGCCTCCCCAGAAGGTTACACTTCTCAGCCACCACCTTCCCCCCAGTTCCCAACCCCCATGCAGGAGCCACAGCCAATGACTGACACGGGGGTACATGATGGGACTGAGTCTATGGTACAGTTCACCTTCCAGAGCTAGACTCCAGCCAAGACCACATCCTAGCTTAGCTCTTTCCCCTGCCCTGCCCTGCTTCCCTTCCCTCACTGCCCTAAACGTTTTCCTTCTGAGAGCACTCTCAATAAGTCATGTGCACGAGAACCCCCATCTCAGGCTCTGCTTTTAGGAATTATGACCCAGCATCTGGCACAGTGCTTGGCACACAGGAAATAATGAATAATTGCTGAATAAAAAATAAACTCCAAGGAAGTCACAAATAGAACTCGCTTACAAATGTGTGCAGAGCACCTGGTGCATGGTGAACCCTTAAGGAGCTTTAGGCAACCCCCCTCCCCCCATACCCTACCCCTGCAATATGGAGTAGCCTTATCTTGGTGGGGTCATCAGGACATGACACTCAGGTTTGCATGTCCAGGAATGCAATCTTGTGGATACATCCAGAATTAACCAGGCTCAGGGGATTGGCAATCTTAAACCTTAATGCTAATTTGCTCATTTCCAAAAACAACTGGAACTTATGCCAAAAAAAAAAACAAACCAAAAAAAACAAAAAAACACTGGGATCTTCTGTTATACCCTGTCCCTTTATGTTATACCCTGTCCCTTTATGGACAAATCTACACGTAAAGCCCAGTTGCCGAATAAGTAACAAGAGCCAGAGCAAGGGCAGTCAGTGGATGGTCCCGAGGGCCGGTGACAATGGCTCTGTGGACTGCCAAGCCCATCACCCCCGAAGATGCCAAGGCCACCAGGCCTGAGTCTTTGGGCAGGGCCTGCTGGGGGCCAATATGCAGCCTGACTCTTGTTCTAGCTCCTCCTCTCCTTGGGGCTGTATGGCCACTGTCTCCCCTATTGCCACCCCCTTAAGTTTTCCTTAAAAGTATGATATGAGGACAAGGATTAAGTTCTCTTAATTATGACACATTTCCACTCTTGCCTCTCAAGTCACTAACCTGAGATGTGCTGGAACCTCTGTAGCCATCACCCATTTACAAGTTATCAGTGGGACGGGTTTCTTGTCCAGGTGACCAATCCCTTCATTACATGTTCTTTTTCCTCCCTAATTTCATTCTTGGAGAGGAATTATTTTTTTTTTTTAAACACAGGGTCTCCCTCTGTCTCCCAGGCTACAGTGCAGTGATGTGATCATAGCTCACTGCAGCCTTGACCTCCTGGGCTCAAGCGATCCTCCTGCCTCAGCTTCCCAAGTAGCTGGGATTACAGGGTGCACCACCACACCTGACTCCTCAGAGGGTAACCTTAACCTCCAATATGGGGTCTGCCCTATTTCTGGAACCCCAGTATCTGTAACACCTCCCACACACTGTAGTGCTTAGGACATCTAAACATCCCCCTCCTGCCCCCACCCCATTTAGCAGTCACGTGGCAGCCCAGCCCCACAAAGCCTCAGGTGGCTCTGTGGCAGAGCCTGTCTCTACATCCCAGGACTGCAGACCTGGAAAATCCCCAATAAGGGCCCACAGGCATCACTCCACTCTTGTGGAAGAGAGCTGGGGACAGAGATATTGAATGACTTGTCCCTGGACACGCATCTCTGGGAACTCACATGAAGAAGAAAGAAGCCTTTCCTTCCTTGGACAGATGCCCAAGTAGTAATGGGGTTAGAATGCCTTCCTGACAACTCAGATCCCCACGGGAGGGCCCTAGGGCAGAGAATTAGCAAAGGGAAGAGGATGAGTCTTAGTTCTCAGAAATCCCTGACTTCCTGGCTAAGCCCCCACCTAGGCCACCAGCTGCTTATGAGGCCAGACCAGCAGCAGTCCCCTCCCTTCCCCAGGGCCCCACCTGGCAACAGGTCACAATGCCCCAGCTGCCCAGTCCCAGAATGTCTCACCAAGGTGGCAGGAGGTGAAGAGGGCTTGGTGGGGGGGTATGTGGGGAGGGGGACATTCCCAAGGAGTCCAATTCCCCACTCTCTGAGCTCAACCTTGAGTGTCTGCCAGGGCGCCACCCCCTCCCACACTCCCACCGCCATACTCCTTCCAGCACTGCTCTTCTTGTCACTTCCACCTCCCTCAATGACCTGGCTCTGCTTACCCAGGCCCAAAGCCCTTGAAGACCCAATGCCAGTTCCTCCCAGGGGCCTGGGTGCTGGGGAAGGATTGGGTAGTCCAGTGCATCCATGTGTGTCCCCCCGTGACCCTAGCCGGGTCCAGCTCCTGGACAGTGTCCTAGGGCTGGGGGCACTCGGACTGACGATTCGGGCAGTCTTTTCCATGGCTGGTCCAACCCTGCTGCTGCTACTGCTACTGGTCAGCTTCCTAGCCTTTGACTTGCTCCACAGGTAAGTAGGTGGCAGCCTGTCAGGTGGGTGTGGCAGGCAGGTGGGCAAGTGGTCTGCTTCCCTAAGCGCAGCTGCCACCCTCTCTCTCCACAGGCCTTCAGGTCCCACTCTGTCACCCAAACTTCTCACAAGGGGCCAGAGTCAGGGGGCCGGTGAGGGCCCAGGACAGCAGGAGGCTGTCCTCCTACCAGCGGGGACAGTCACTGGACAACTCAGCCTCCAAGATGCGCTGCTACTGCTGCTCATGGGACTGGGGCTGCTCCTGGGAGCCCGCGGCATGCCTGCAGCCCTGCTTGGTTTGGCTTTCTGCCTGCATCCTTGGGCCTGAGTGCCTCTCCAGAAACACTGTGTGCCCTCCAAAAATACATTGGCCATCCTCTTCCTCAGGACTCCTTTCTCCATCCTGGCTGGGCAGGTGAGAGGTTACTCCTTTATGCCCAGCCTAAACCTCAGGGGACTGCTGGCCTCTTAATATGGACAGTGGATACCTGGGTCTGAGTCTCGCAGCAGCAAGAGGAGGCAGGATACGAGACAGGGATCCCAGAGCAGGACGTAGTAGCCATCTCAGAGCCTGGGGTTGGGGGTAGCCATTCTGGCCTCCTCCACAGTATAGTATGAGGGTCCAGAGAGAAAGATTCGCAAGAAAGTGGGATGGGGATGGATATCAGTCAGCAGGGAAGGGACAGGAATCCAGGAAGGGCTCCCACAGAAAGCACAAGAAGCTATATGTGCAGGGCTCACCAGGCTCCCCTGCCAGGCTGGAGGGTCCATGCAGAAGGACTCAGGTGAGCCTCACATACTACAGTGGTTTCTCTCTTGGTAGGACCCCACCCAGCCCGGGTCACAAAGGGGCTCCCCTGGGGAGGGTGGGAGTGGGTGAGGGTGAGGGCTTGCATGGGGCTGCCAGGCCGTCCTTGGGCGCTGCAGGAAACAACATGACTTAGGTGACTCTGCCCAGAGGTAAGTCCCCGGCCCCAGCTCTCAGGTCCAACCCACCCATGCTGGCGCCCTCCTGACCCCTGCACCCCCACCTCCCCTGGGGTCCCAGGCATCTCCAGGGCTGCTCCTGCAGCTGGCCTGGCCCTCTCCCCAGGTGCACCAGCCGTGATGCAGCAGCCACCAGTGGAGATGGATACCATCGGGGCCGGCGAGGGGCCACAGCGGGCGGTGCCCTGGTCAGCCTGGATCACGCGGCAGGGCTGGGTGCGCTGGTGGGCGTGCCACGTGCCCCCGAGCTGGGTCCAGTGGTGGAGCACCTCGGGCTGGCGGCAGCCGCTACAGCGTGTGCTGTGGGGCCTGGAGGGGATACTCTACCTGCTGCTGGCGCTCATGCTGTGCCACGCACTCTTCACCACCGGCTCCCACCTGCTCAGCTCCTTGTGGCCCGTCGTGGCCGCGGTGTGGCGTCACCTGCTGCCAGCCGTCCTGCTGCTGGTGCTCAGCGCCCTGCCTACCCTCCTCTTCACAGCCTCCTTCCTGCTGCTTTTCTCCACACTGCTGAGTCTCGTGGGCCTCCTCACCTCCATGACTCACCCAGGCTATGCTCAGGATTTGGACCAATAGAAGGGCAACCTCATCCCACTGCCTGTGTTGTTGAGCCCTGGCCTAGGGCCTGAGGCCCCGGGGGAGAGGAAGGACAGCGGGACCAGGGCCTCCTGCCTTAGCAGGCCCCAGACTCACAGTCCCTAGCACGGGTCAGGGCATGTGTGGTGTTGCTGGAACCAGCAGGTAGACTGGCCTGGCCTCTGGGCACTTCCTCACGTGATGCTGCAGATGCCTGGTGTGAGGCACCAGGGACTTTGAGAAGGGGGGACAGGACAAATGGCTTACCCAGGGGCAGAGCTTGGCCAAGCCAACGTGGATGTGATGACAACACTGCAGCCCCCTTAGCAACTGGAAGCATCTTCTTCTCGAAGCTTCTCAGCTGTCTCAACTTCAGACTCACTGAGAACTTCTACCTGGGTACCCCTGGACTTGACATTCCTCCCACCAACTCCCTCTTTCCACTTCCAGGAGAATGCCAGGCTCTAGGAAAGGCCCCAATGACAGAAACCTGGCTGGGAGAGGGCTCACCGGAGCCCATGAGACCTCAACTTATAGCCCAAATCTCACAGCCCAGGCATCCCCCACCCCCAACTTCCTACCTCCTGCCTCAGTCCAGATCCCCAAGTCTGAGAAATGGGCCGAGCAGGGCAGTGAGTTTCCCAAAGAGTACCTACTCACTCCTTAAGAGGCCCAAGGTCTGCTATGAAAAACGAACAAGTCCCATTTCACCCACCTACACAATGTGTGGTTGTGGCTGATTAATCCTTTTCAGCCTCAGTGTTCAGTGGGTCCCTCCCGTGTCATGCGGTTCTTGTAAGTCAAAGGCAATATCTATTTGTGAAGCACTTTGTAAAGACCAAAACACCATAAGATGTTGTTTTGAGCTCCAAGGAAAATCTGTCAGCTCAAAAGATTTTTTTGACCCTGAAGGCTGCTGAAAGAGCAGACAGCCTCCCTAGGCTTTCAGAGAAATGCTCTGTCTTGGATAGAATTTTGGCCCTAAAATGGGAAACAGAGGTTGGATGAGTGTGGACAAGATGGAAGAGGCTGTGTGCCATGAAATCTCAAAATGTGCAGATGTTGAACTCTTCTGATTGTGAAATGCTTGGGCCTGGGGCTTGGTGCCAGGAAATGCTTGCACAGCTGTGCGAGTGGGGAAAGCATAGCCACAGGGTTTCCAAACCTGCCCCAGCAAGCTGCTTACAGCCCCAGAAGGGCCTTGGAAGGTGACGTCCCTTGATGCCCTGGATGCTGGCCATTTGCACACCCGCTGACCCCTCCAAACGAAACATTGAGCGATCAGTCATTACCAAGTAAGGTACGTAATAGACAATTTTACCCACAGCTGAGACCCACCCACCTGACCCCCACCCAATCCCTGGCCATCCTCAACTCCTGCCTAGTCCTGATCCCTACTCTATAGCTAACCCTAAAATCCCTGCTCCTGAAGTGCTGGCCCCAAGGTCCTCTCTCCTACCACCTAAATATTCAGGCTCTGGGAACCAACCATCAGAACCCTGGTTCACTTTTGCCAAAACCCACTTACTAGAGAGTTTCCCAACCCTGCCTGCCACTGCTTAGATTCCTTCGGCATCGGTGCCTGAAACCCAAGGACCAGTCCTTCCTTTCTATTTCTTTGTAGTTCTCCCTACAGTGTGGCCTGGTAGCAAGGGCAAGGAGAGACACGGAGATGACGTGCCTTGTGGTTAGCACGGGCTTTGGGGTATGAGCCGAGGCTGGGCTTGAATCCCAGCACTGTCATTTCTAGCTCCATGGCCTTGGTGGAAATCGCTAAACCTTCCTGAATTTCACTTTCCTCACGGGTAAGACGAAAGCAAGAACACCTGTCTTAGGGCTTCTGTGGGGCTCCTGGCATGCGGGTGAAGGACCTAGACCAACTCCTAGTACCACAAATTACAGCTATGCCATGACTATCCCATTTTAGAGATGAGAAAAGAAGTCAGGCTCAAGACAGACACGTGCCAGGGACTAGGCCAGGCCATCTGAGTCCCACTGCGCCCTAACAGGCTACTCAAGGGAAAGAGAAGGAGGCTGAAGGAAACACAAATAGCCTAACTGAAGACCCCCCCTGGCTTCTCAAGAGCTCCTGTCAGGGATAAAGCCCAGGCCTGGGGAAGTTATGAGTCAGAGCAGTCCAGATGTGTGGTAAGCTGAGGATTCAGGGTCCTCCATGGTGCGGGTGGAGATCGGGGTGCCTGGCCTGGACCCATCGCTGACTTGGCCATGCACTGCTGGCCAGAGATGTTGCTCTGGAGCCTTGAGTCCATTCAGTCAAGGCAGAGAGGGGGTTTGGGCCCAGATCTGATGCACTGGTGGACAGGATGCAGGCAGGAGCAAGGAGAAGGCTTTCCTCCTTCCCACATAAATATATATACATTTCGCCCTCCTGCCCTGCTAGTGCTGGGCAAGGTGGTGCAGCCAGACTGGACAGCAGATGGGCAGTACTCATCAAATTAGATCAACACATGCCATACGACCCAGTAACCTGAAATAAATTCTCACAGACATCCATAAGGGCCTTGCTCCTCATGGAAATGTGATCGCAGGACCAGCAGTATAGGCATCACCTGGGGGCTGGTTAGGAATGCAGTCTCAGGCCCCGCCCAGACCGGCTGGATCAGGGCTGCATTCTAACAAGATTCCCGGGTGAGACAGGTGCTCACAGACATTGGAGAAGTGCTGCAGAAGGGGATGTGCTGGAGAATGGTTATGGCAGTTACTGGTAGGGGCGAGGTAGGTAAAGGAAGGGTAAACCAAGGCAGATGAGCAGCATCAAGAGGAGGCAGCAGTTAGAAGGGGCAGAAGCAACAGGGAGCAATCTTAAAATCTTAGCATTGAGTGAAAAGAAGATAGATGAGAAAGAATACAATTCCTTTCACACAATGTTAAAATGCATGCCAGCAAAACGAGACACTTTTTGGGGGGCAAGAACATATAAAAGCAAAAGATAAACAGAATGGAATGGACAACTCTAGGGGGCAGGCAGATGAGAGTGGGGTTAGAGATAAAAGGGAATAAAGTGAGGGATCTTGCAGACAGGAAAAATGACAACGCCAACGAAATTCCCGAAATTCCTTTAAATGTACAAAAAGTCTTCCATTTTAGAGTTAAAGACTTAAAAATGCAAGCCTGGGGAGAATGAACATGCTGGAATGAGGGAGTTCTAAGCCTTTCCGGTTTGGGCCAGGAAGAGAGAGCTGTCCCACTGGCCTGAGTGACCTGGGCGGCTGGGTGGATATCTCTGCCTGCCCTCCCCTCCCCGACCCTGCAGCCCGCTCCGATGGGGTTAGAGTGGGGCTGGGGATCCTGCAACCCGTTTGGCCTGGCCAGAAAAATAATCAGGTCAGGCAGGGCATAAGGAACCAGAGCGGAGGAGGTGTCAGTGGAGAGGGGCCTTGCTTCTAAGTAGAGCGGGGACCCGCAGCGGCATGCGCAAATGCTGGGGGCGCACCTAGGAGCGGGGGCGCACAGTCCGGCTTCCTTCGCCCCAGGCAACCGGGAGCAAGGAGGAGCGGCCGGGACGCGGGAGGGCCGGGAGGGCGGCGTCAGGGGCGCACGCTGATGTGGGGTCCCCGGAAGGAGGAAGCCGTGCGGCGCCCAGGGAACTTCCAAAGGCCGGCTGCGGGAAGCCAGGAGGGGACACTTTCCCTCAGACTCGTGGGTGCAGAGAAGGGGGAGGCTATGTTGGGGCCGAGCGAGGCTCGGGGTGGAGGGAGCGGCTCATCGGGCCGAGCAGTCAGCGGCCACAAGGAAGGCGGGAGGAAAAGGGGTCACCAGGGAGAGGGAGGCGGCCTGTGCAGAGCTTGCGGGACGCCCAAGAGCCAGGGGCAGGGGGTGGGACACTGAGGCCGCGGCCCCCCCGCACGGAGGCTGAAGCGGCTACTCTAGGCGGGGGAGGTAGCGGGGTGGGGGTGGGGTCCCTGCGCCGGCGACACCAGAGGCTGGTAGCGGGGTGCGGCGCCCTGAGGGCATCGCTCTTTCCCCCAGGCCCAGGCGAGCGGGACAGGGGCGAGGGCGAAGGCTGGAGGGCATCGAGGCGGAAGTGTTGACCTTGGGGCAGAGGGGGACGGACGAGAGTCTGAGGCTGGGAGGAAAATTCCAAGCCCAGCCCCAGATCGGAGGGTCGTGGAAATCACACAGGCGAGGCGCTAGCGGTCCGGGAGCATTGAAGTCCCCCGGAATCGCAGCACGCGGACCCAGCGACCGACGGCGCACGGCGCGCCCCCTGGCGGAGATCTCCGGCTCTGGCAAGGAAGAGTCACCCTGGGCTAGGGAGGAGAGGAGAGGAGAGGCGTAGGGGAGCAGGGGAGGAGGGGAGGAGTATCCCCCAGGCCTGGACACCGACACTCGGGTATAGGGGCCAGAGCTTGGAGCTAGGGAGAGGCATCTCTGGCCCACCATCATCACAGTGGCAGCTTCGCTGACTTCACACTCCTTGTCCCAAATCTCTGGTCTGGGTCCCCTAGCCAGAGACCCAGGGGCTTCGAGGGCAGAGCTCCCGAGAATCCTGGGGAAGGAACAGCCCAACATAGCCGGCTTGACCGTGACTCCAGCCCAGCCCTAGTCTGATATTATACCATTCTTCCTGGGGTAAAGAGCTGTCTTCTGTGAGGTTGTCAGAGTCTCTGGATGCAACCAACTTTGGACAAGTTATTAATACTATTAATACTATTTTTTTCTGCTGAGCAAACATTTTCATCTATATTCTGGAACTAATGCTTACTTCCTTTGTACTGATTCCATATCTTTCAAATATTTTCCATCTTAAAAATAAAAGAACTCGATTTAACATCTGTTGTTTCTACCATATTTTCTGGCCTGTGTCTTCAAATGTCTAACCCCCAAAATATCAATTTTTTAAATTGATATGTGATATACACTTGCAAAATATTTGTAACATGTACGAAAGTTATGAAGCTCTCTAAAAGAAATTGCATCAATGTAAAAGGCAGATGTTATCAGGGTAGGGCCTCTTTCTGTGCAAGCTGGATTTCCAGACAATGAATACAGAATTGCTGTTCACAGGAGCCTTTGACTTGATCCTGATTTAAAAGAAATTGCTGGCTGGGTATGGTGGCTTACACCTGTAATCCTAGCACTTTGGGAGGCCGAGGTGGGAGGAATTGCTTTGAAGTCAGGAGTTCGAGACCAGCCTGAACAGGGGCAAGAACCTGTCTTTACAAAAAACAGAAAAATTCGGCCAGTCAACGTGGCTCACGCCTGTAATCCTAGCGCTCCGGGAGGCCAAGGTGGGAGGATCCCTTGAGCTCAGGAGTTCAAGACCAAGCCTGAGCAAGAGCGAGACTCTGTCTCTAAAAAAAATAAAAAAAAAAAAATAGAAAAAAAAAATTAGCTGGGCAACTAAAAAATAGAAAAAATTAGCCAGGCATGATAGCATGTGCCTGTAATCCCCAGCTACTTGGGAGGCTGAGGCAGGAGGATCACTTGAGCCCAGGAGTTTGAGGTTGCTGTTAGCTAGGCTGATGCCACGGCACTCTACGCCAGGTGACAGAGTGAGATTCTGTCTCAAAAAAAGAAAAAGAAAAGAAATTGCTTCTATGTTTCCACCATTAAGAATTATGTTTACTGTGGATTTTTGGTAGTTAACTTTTATCCAGTTAAGAAATTCCTTTCCATACCTAGTTCACTAACAGTTTTGATCATGAATGGATGCTGAATAAAATTGCTTTTTTTGCATCTATTATGAGGGTTATTATTTAGTGAATTACATTTTCTTCTTTTATTAACCACTTTTATGTTTCAATATTAAATCATGCTTGTATTCCTGGGGAAAACACATCCTGATTCCTTTTTAACTGACGTGTAATTCACATATACATTTTACATACAAGTAAAATATATGAATGTTAAATGTATAGCTCGATGAAATTTTGCTCACGCACGTGTGTGTGTCTGTGTGTGTGTGTGTGTGTGTATCCATGTAACCATGACCCAGGTCAAGATATACAACTTTTCCATCATCCCAGAAAGTTCCATTATGCCCCTTCTCAATCAATACCTCCCCCAAAAGGTAATCCCAATTCTGACATCTGTCACCATTGGTTAGCCTACTAAAATCATACACAACAAAATCATCCAAAATGTACTCTTATGTCTTGCTTCTTTAAAGTACATGTCTGTGAGCTTTAGCCATGTTGTTGCATTGATCAGTAGTTTGTTCTTTTTTTTTTTTTAATTAGTGTGTGGTATCCCACTGTATAGAAAGACAGAAATTTATCCATTCTCCTGCTGACGAACATTTGGGTTGTTTTCAGGTTTTGGCTATCATGAATAAAGTATCTAGGAATACTTTTGTTCAAGTTTTTTGGTGGACAGATTCACTCATTTCTTTTGGAGTGGAACTGTTGGGTATTAAGCATGTAAATGTTCAACTTTAGTAAATGCTGCCCCAAATTTCCGAAGTAATTATACCAATGTACATTCGATTTCCACTGCTTTTTTTCAGCCTGTCCACCTAATTTGTTTGGAGTTTCTGGTTTCATCAGACATAGTATTTGCATTTCTGTTTCTCATTTTCACTTTTGTTTGGCTGATTTCTGAGAGAAGGAGGAAATACTATCTTTATCACCTTCAAACTGCACAACTTCTTTCCTTTTAAAGACCAGGAATACAAGGTTGGTTTAATATTCAAAAAACAACTAATATAACTCACCACATTATCAAGCTAAAAAAAGATCATTTCCATAAATACAGAAAAGGCTTTTAAGGAAACCCATCATCGATTCCTGATAAAAGCTCTCAGCAAACTAGGAATAGAAGGAAATATTCTCAACTTGACAGAGGGCATCCATGAAAAACTTTCAGCTAACATCATACTTAATGGTGGAAAAACTACACACTTACTTCCTAAGATCAGAAACAAGTATGTCCACACTCATCGTTTCTATACCAGTTGTACAAAATGTCCTAGTCACTGCAATAACACAAGAAATATAAATAAATGGCATACAGAGTGGAAAGTAGTAAGTATAACTTTCTTTATTGGCAGACAACAGGATCGTCTATGCAGAAAATTCAGTAGAATCTATTTAAAAAGCTACTAGAATTAAGTAAATTTAACAAGGTAGTTAACATATGTACATGCTCGTGATTATAAAGGCAATATATAAAAATCAATTGTACTTCTCTGAACTAGCAATGAACAATAAAAAATAGAAAATTTTTACAAAATAGCATTTCCAGTAACAGAAGCATATGAGCATTTAGGGATAAATCTGACAAAAGATATGAAACACGTGTACACCAATGACTACAAAATATTGCTGAGAAAAATTTAAAAAGACCTAAATAAGAGGAGAGATATACCTTGTGCATGGGGTCAGACATGGGTCAGACATATTGTTAAGATGTCAATTTCCCCCAAATTGATCCATATATTCAATGCAATCACAGTGGAAATCCCAGCATTTCGTAGAAGTTAATGAGCTGATTCCAAAACTCACATGGAAATGTAAAGGACCGAGAAGAAGCAAACTAACTGATAAAGTAGAACAAAGCTGAAGGATTAACTGATTTCAGACTAATCATAAAGCTACAGTCAAGGGAGTGTGGAATTGGTATAAAGATAGACAAACAGATTAATGGAACAGAGAGTCCAGAAATAGATTCACATACATATGGACAAGTGAGTTTCAATGAAGGTGCAAAGGTAATTTAGTGGGAAAAGGACAGTCTTCAACAAACAGTGCTGAACCACTGTATATTCATATTAAAAAAATCTCAATTTACACCTCACATCATGAACAAAAATTAACTGAAAATAGATCATAGACTTAAATGTAAAACCTAAAACTATAAACCTTCTAGGAGAAAACACAGAGGAAAATAGTTGTGACTTTGGGTTAGGCAAAGATTTCTTAGATATGACACCAAAAGCACAATTCATAAAAGAAAAATTTGATAAATTACACTTCATCAAAATTAAAAACTTATATTCTTGAAAAGACACTATTAAGAAAAAGAGAAGACAAGCCACAGACTGGAACAAAGTATTTTCAGATCATATATCTGATAAAGGACTTGTATCCAGAATAAAAGAACTCTCAAAGCCCAATAAGTAAAAATAGGGGCAGAGAGGAAGAGGAGGAACAAACTCTGTGAACAGCACTTAATGAAAGAAGATCAAAAATAAGCACATGAAAAGATGTTCAACATTATTAGGGAAATGCATTAGTCATTAGGGAAATGCAAATTAAAAACATAATGAGATATCACTACCCACCTACTGGAATGGCTAATATTAAAAGACTGACCATTCCAAGTGCTGACGAGGGTGTGGAGGAACTGCAATTCTCGTACACTGCTGCTGGGAATGAAAAATTGTACAACCACTTTGGAAAATTGTTTGGTAGTTTCTTAAAAAGTTAAATATAAACTTACTATTTGATATAGCCATTTCATTCTTAGGTATTTACTAAAGAAAAGTGAAAGATATGTACATATAAAGACTTGTCCATAATGCTCATGGCAGTTTTATTTATAATATCTAAAAGCTGAAAATAACTCAAATGTCCATCAACAGGTAAATGGATTAATGCTGGTATATCCATAAAATGAACTACCACTCAGCTATAAAAAGGAATGGACTCTTTATACACACAACATGGATTCATTTCTAGTTGTCCCGTTAATCCCATTTATTAGGCTGAGTGAAAGAAGCCAATGGAAAAAAGAGTACCTATGGAGTGATTTCATCTATATAAAATTCTGGAAAATGCAAATTGATCTATAGTAACAGAAAGCAGATCAGTATCAATGGTTGTTTGGGGCCAGGAGCAAGGCGATGTGAGGAGGGTTTGGGGAAGGGCAAGAGGGAGGCATTATAAAAAGGTAGAAGGATAAATTTCATTATCTTGATTGTGATGATGGTTTCACAGACATACATGTATCAGCTTGTACACTTTCAGTATGTGCAGTTTGTCCATCCCATTTCAATAAAGCAGCTTTTGTTTTTAAAAAGAAATAGGTTAATTTCCCTGAAATCAGAATTTATCTTTCACCAACATACATGTTTAGATGTACATAAACACTGAAGTGAACACACAAGGAACTGTAACAGAAGGCAAGTTATCTACTTTTGTTGGGAAAATTCCAGTTTGGATAAAATGTTTTTTAAAAATCCACTAGCTTTAGTTTTCCTCACAGAATTTTTTTCTCTGGAAAATAAAGGCTGACATCACAACTGAAGTGCTCATGAATCTTTTAATCCTTTCAGGAGTATCTCAGTAGAGCAAAGGAATGAATACTGGATCCATTTTTAAAAAACAAAAATTCCATGCATGAGAGGGAGTCAATGTAAGATTGTCTTATTTAATAATTTGTCAATGGTCAAATATGAATGGTTTTTGAGACAATGAAGTTTGAGTTCTCTCCTGCTTAACTAGCAAATAGTGGGCTTACATATTGGGTCAATATGAGATTATCATTATTTTCATATCTTAAAGACGAGGAAACAATTTAAATGCAAGTGATGGCTCCCATAAAGCTATGTTTAAGAATCTTGTTTCCCAGTCATGACTGAATAAAATCTGTAACAGAAGACTGAAATTTTTTAAAGCATTTTGTACTACATGCTTATATGAAAAGAAAGTTAACTGATTGATCGATTGATTGATTGATTGAAAGGGTCTCACTCTATTGCCCAGGCTTGAGTGCAGTGGTGTCATCATATCTCACTGTGACCTCAAACTCCTGGGCTCAAGTGATCCTCCTGTTTCACCCTCCCAAATGACTGGGACTACAGGCATGCACCACAACATCAGACTAATTTTTTTATTATTTTTTTGTAGAGACAAGGTCTCGCTGTGTTGTTCAGGCTGGTCTCAAACTCCTGGGCTCAAATCACCCCCTCAACTTAGTCTCCCAAAGTGCTGGGATTACAGGTGTGAACCACTGGCCCAGCCATATCTTCTTTATTCTATTACTATAAATTTCAAATTTAAGATTAAGCTATTTCAGCACATTTTAAAGAAATGTAAGAAAGTTTTAAGGACAAGGGTGTTGAGATATTGAGGTAAAGGTTATGAAACCTCACTATGGGCAATATGAGCCACATAGCAAAATAGGGTGGAAACTAGAAATATGGAGGTAGAATGAAGGGGATATTGAGCACACTGAACAGTGTCAAGATTGCTTGCAGAGAGTTCCAGAACTGGAATGGAGTTTGAAATGAGTGGAAAAGTGCTGGAAGGGCTCAGTAGGGAAAGTGACAGGATCCTTGGAGAACAGGATGGGAAGCCACAGAGAGGCCCAGCAAGGCTGGGTAGCTCATATTACTTTTTCCTGCAAATCAGTCAGGAATACAGTTTTCTCTAGCAACACTAAGAAGCCCCAGAATCAGAGGTACAAAGGTATCTGCACAGAGAAAAGGGCTTTGAAAACGGAAGGCAGAGTGACAAGGGATTGTCAAACTGGTGACAGCAGAGTAGGGCTGTTCCAGGGATGGGTTTTGGTTAATGTAAAGAAAAAAGTCAATTTTTGTGAAGAAAATGAACTAAAATCTTATCTCCCAAACAGAACGCTCTTTCATTTTTATGTCCCCTTCCACTTTTTATGTCAGAGAAACCCAAACTTGTTTGTTCCAGGCACTGTGTTGGTGCCTTTGCACACAGTCTCATTTGACTCCTAAAAGGTTTTGTTAATTCAATTTTCTCAGCACCAGTGTTAATTTAATAGCTTCCTTTCATTTGCCTTTAGTCTAGACTGCTTGCAAGGATCAACACTTTTCTGATCTATTTCCATCTCCTTTTGTGTGAGATGTTCTCTCCCATGACAAGGAAAAATTTCATTAACAAGTATGGAAAGGTAACGCAAAAATTCTACTTCAAGATTATTTAAGAGGTCTTCATGTTACCTTATTTTTCTGCCCCTACATCACTCATCAGCCCACTGCTATGCTCTATCCCTTATTCCACCTCACATTTTAGTCCACAATCCACTGCTGGTGCTGTTTGTAGGGTCACAAACTTAGGGTCAGGACCACTTGTCGAAGCTGAGATCCTACGCCTCCTCTGCTTGTCACTTCTGTATGGAGTTTAGAACAGCCTCCCTACCACCAACCCCGCCCCAGCACCCACCTTGGATTTCTTCTCCCTCAGCTCCTTCTCTATCTCATCCCCACCACCACCAGAGAAGCTGGTCTGTGTTCACCTTGCTCCCGTTGCACATTATATCGATTAAATAATGCGTTTCCAATTGGGAGCTTCTGGTTTAATTCCAAGTACCTGAGTGTCTACTATATACCAAGCATTATGCAAGATAAGGTACGGGTCTTCCTATCTCCAGTGGTAGGCGGATATTGAATGTACAGGTGTATGCATGAGATTGAGAGGTATAGGTAAGAACTAGCCAGAATCGAAATTCCACATAAAATACTGACAAATTCAACTCAGCCCTTGATTTTTCCCAATCCCAAAGAGGTGCTGAAAACAAGGGACCCCTCCAGGATCTTTGTTAAGGACACACATTCCGGTAAGGGTGGAAATGCATGTGAGACAGCAGAAGGGCACAGTCAATGATTTCTAAATAGTGTGGGGTCAAAGGCCCATGCTGGAGAGAGCCCAGAGGCAACCTCCCCAACTCTTTAAGATCATGGTTTGGGAGACCCACTCCCTCACACAGGAATATGTCACTCTGTTCTTCCATGCCTTTATTGGTGACAGCAATGGACAAGAACAATACCAGGCATAACAGATACCTAGCCCAGCACCTGGGGTGCCAGGCAGGCCCTGCATGGCCATCAGGACATCCAGCCCCAGTCCAAGATCAAGCCTACCCAGGCCATGTCCCCGAATGGGCAGGAGGCCGTCTGTCCAGTTTGTATGTGTGGATCAGTCTGTCTGAGTGCCTGAGCCGCTGCCTGCAGGGCACCCCCGTCCTTGGCACGTGGTAGGGGCCACTGGGAACACAGCGTGACATCCCCCGGTGGACCACCGGGCCCCGGTGCTGACCATGGGGATTAGAGCCAGGGACTGGAGGTGGCAGGGGGCCAGGCACAAAGTTCACTCCAGGGCCACATCCTACAAAAGAACCAGTCATTATCAGAACGGGCTTCTGGCCAGGGTGAGCGCAGCTCTGCCTTCAGGCAGCTCTGGTCCTCCAGCTGAGCTTCTCTGGGATTTAGTTTTCCCACATGCAAAAGAGTGATACCTCTTCCCCTTTCTCCAGTCTTGCAAATTGTGACAATCAGTGAGCTGATTAAGGAGTCTACAGATGCTATTCAGACTCAAGGACTGCTGTGTGACCAAACCTGATCCTGGGGGGTGAGGGGGAGCACAAGGGGCTAACCGATTCCTCTTAGCTCACCTGGGCACAGGAGGCTGGGCTGAAGAAGGTACAAGGGGAGGCTGCAGAGTCACCTACCTAAGTGGGGTGGCATCGAGAAGTCCTCTGCTGGATTATGATTGAAGAATTCTTGGGGTGGGAAGGGCTGGCCTGGGAAAAAAGGGGCATCCTGGGGCAGGGGTGGGAAGAGAGGAGGTGGAGAAGGCTGAGGAAGAGGGTAGGGCAGAGGCATGGGAGGGGGCAAAGGAGAGGGTGGGGGTGGGGGCAAGGCCAACTGCTCCCCGAAGTCAGGAGACTGCCCATGGCTTCCCTGGAACAGATGATCCATCTCTGGCCAGTCCTCCATCCACGGGTCTAGGAAAGAGAGGTTGTTTTAGACAGGCCTGGGGAGCCGGGCTGCCCTGAACTCTGCTCATCCACATTTCCAAGGCTCTACTCCCTCCTGCTGGAGAACAGCGAGAGCAGGTGGAGCATCCTGTGCTTTCTACCCAGTCTTCCCCACTCCCTCTCATTTCAGGCCAAGCCCAAGGTGTGTTCCTTCTTTGTGCTTCTCAAGATCTACCTTTGTTCTGACCTCCATTGCCTTCCTCCATTTCTGTCTTTCCACTCCCCACACACCCGTGCCTAGCTAGAGGTACCCCATTTCTTTCCTGTCCATCTGTTGAGGAAAGGTCTTTTAACAAGTTGCCTTATGTGATCAATGCTTACATAAACTTGTTCACGTACAAAGAGATGACTACTCGGCTAGACCATGGAACACCAGAACTCAGACTAGAATACTGTGCCTGTGAACTAACCCTTCTCAGGGGATGAGGGAAGAGCACTCAAAAGCCACAAGTCCTTCAAGGGCCCCCTACTCCCCTTGAGTAGCTCTGTCCCATTCCATTTCTGAGCCCTGTGCTCTGAGGACCCTCTCTGCATCACTACCCTCCCAGCTTGTGACAGGGCTCACCAGGGGAGTAGTCACGTTTGGGCAGCTCTACGCCCCAGGCATCAGCCACATGGGTCAGAAGCAAGTGCGAGAGGTGGCGGTGTGCGTGCTGGTCCCAGTGGACACCGTCCCGATGACGGTGCTGTACTGCATGCCGGAAATGAAAGTGGAGGTCCAGGACGTCGAAGCAGTGGTCCCCAGCCAGTGTAGCACTGTAGAAGTTCCCTTCAACTACATCCCGCCGCAGGGAGCCTGCCAGAGGCTGAAGCTGAGTGAGAAAGTGCAACCTCTAAGAGCCACACGATGAGGCAGGGTCGGGAAGGAGGGTCCTGTATCTACCAGCCAACTGTCCCATCTCTTGCCCAAAGGGGTCTCAGGCACTTGCCTCTGGCAGGAGGAAACCCCCAGTGACACGCTCCCCCAGAGGCATTGCCATGTTCCACACCAGCAGGCAGGAGTCTGGCAACACTTGGTCCATGCGCACAAATACCCGCTCCAGGTTCTCTCGGTAGCTCTCCATTGAGCAGCGGCCATACCTGTTGGGTACCACACAGGGTGGGCAAGAGCACAGGGGTGGTCTACTCCCAACCAGTATTTCCCTTTCTCCCGCCCAACCTGGAGAGATCCCAGAGGCAGGAGTTGATGATCACCAGGTCCGGGGCAGGCCCATATGTCAGCTCCTCCAAGACGTCCTCGAGGTACTCAGAGTAAACGCGGGTGAGGAAGTAGAAGCGCACAAGGTGGTGGCCAGAACCCGAGCAGAACTGGCGGACCTCGCGGTACTGTGTCCCGTTGTGCAGCTCGCCCAGCTGGCCCCCAGCCACCAGCTGGTCCTGTTCAAAGCTCAGCTCCCCCTACCCGGCCCCCACCCCTCTAGTCAGATCCATGCCAGGGAGGAGGACCCTGCCAGGCCAGGGTCTGCACCCGCCCACCAACGGCATGGCCACCGAGCTTCCCTCACCTTGGCTTTCAGCTGGGCAGCTGTGAGCAGTGAGTCTTTCTGGAGCAGGAGCACCAGGTCCTTGTACACAGCCCGCTGGACTGTGGGGAGACAGAGAGCCCAAAGGTGCAGCAGACCTCATGCCACCCCAGATCCTCCCAAGTCCAGGCCTCCCATCTTTCCAGGGCTGGGCTCCCCAACACCAGCTCTCTGGAGTGTTGACTTAGAGGCAAGAGAAAAGGTGAGATTAAAAAGTCTTGGTACTGCCTCTGTTCCTTCTAACCTAAGATCACCTGGCAGGAGTTAAGTCGACCAAATCACTCGGAAGACACAGACCACAATCCACCGCTCTCATGAGGGAAATTATGGGGGACTGTATAAGGGAGAGAAATGCTGAGCGAGGATGGACTAAAAAGTGCACAGGCTACATCTGTCAGGACACCTGTGGAAGATGTGTGAGAAAATAAAGAGAAGAGAAAGCCTACTGGACTAGAACAGAGAGGAGCTTTGAAATGGAGACGCAGGGTCCAGACATAGAGAACAGGCTAGGCTGCAAGGTGCGGGGCTAGGAAGCGTCATCCTAAAGGGGGCACTCACTGGAGTCCCCCAAGATGACCACAAATTTGTTGTGTAGCAGCTGCTGGACTTCTGAGGCCTGGAAGTGGACCATGGCGCTTCGCAGTGGGCGGCGCGGCTCCTCGTTTTCCAGACAGAAGACCATGCTGCCACCGACAACGACGGGCTGCAGGGACAGGACACTAAGCCACGCGAGGGCGGGGACTCAGGGAAGGTCAGCCCCAGGGCCTGCCCCAGGATGAATAAGACCTGCGCCAACCCCTCCCAGATGGCTCAGAGCTACAGAGAGGAGGTGACGGCGGCAGAGGGGTACCCGTGGTGACACCGGTCTTGGTCATACTTGGACCGGAGGCAGGGGGTCGCCCAGCTAGCCGGTCTCCAGGGCACCGAGGCGCTTCCCGCGCGGCGCCGCCCTGCGCCCCGCCACGTGCCCGCCACCGTCTCGCGCATGCGCGCGCGCCCGCCCGCTCACGCCCATTACCGAGTCCCCGGGCTCCGCGCCGTTCACCCGCGACCAGGGCAGGTCTGGGCACCGCGCAACTCGCCCGCGGCGGGATCCGAGACAAGCCTCATGTTTCCGCGCCCCAGGCGGCCAGTCGGTTCTGCAAAGCTCCCGCCCCGCAGAGTCCGTGCTTTCCGGTTAGCCGTCGGTGCGCAGCCCGGCGCCCAGCGCTCTCCATTCGTGCGTCGCGGTGGCCCCGACGGCGCCTCAGGCCTTGGCGCCCCGGGCGCGACGCTTACAGTTTCCACTTCCGGTCACCCATGTCCCGCCCTGAGCGACCCCCAGCGCCCAAGGGGACAGGAAAGCGAGGGGGGTGGCTGCCGCGGGGGACAGGAGCCCAGGCTGGGACCACCTGGGGGGCGTGAAGCCCAGGTACGGGCGGGGGGCACGGCGGCGGCCAAATGCGACTGCCCACAGTGGTGATGGCCGCGGCGGCGGCCTCGCCACGTGACCCGAACGGGCGGAAGCGGAAGTGCCGGCGTGGAACCAGTGCTAGGTGGGTGTCCCTGCAGCGCTGCTGAGCCGCTGCCTGCGCCAGCCAGCCATGGACTGCTACACGGCCAACTGGAACCCGCTCGGGGACTCTGCCTTTTACCGGTGAGCCGCCCCGCCCTGCTGCCCACGTCCCGGCTTACCCTGCTAGCTCGCTGGCTCGAGTCTACAGGCGGAGCCGGCGGCGCTGGTCCATGTCACTACTGGCGCTGGGGTCCGCCCCGCGCCGGCTTTCCCGGAGTGTTTGCCAGTTAACGCACAGCCGCCTATGGGCAGGGAGTCGGGCCTTCCCCTGCTCCAGAGAAGGAAACTGAGGCAAGCACGATGGTTACCCCGAAGCCCAGGTTTTTGAGCCTCCGGAAGGATGCTCAGAGGGAGGTCGCCCGCGAGTGACAGCGAGTGCCCAGTCTCCTACCGGAAAGTGCTGCTGAAGTCAGAGACCACAGGGGCGCTCCGAGCGGGGCGGGATCGCACGGCGGGCGGAGTAGCAATGCTGACCAAGGTTGGGAGAAGGGGGCAAGTCGTCAGTGAATCTCCGTGCACCGGGAGTGAGCACCCCTGGCTTGGGAGTTGTAGAATCCTAAACCACGGATCTTTCTAAAGTGTAGACCGATCACATTATTACCCCGATTAGTATTTTTCAATAGCTTCCCTACTTCCTAGGATAAAGTACGAACTGGTTGTGGAACATCTGTTTATAAGGCGGACCCTTTTTGGCTCCTTGTTTTCCAACCTCATTTACCGCTCTCCTACCCAAATCTTGTGTTCAGCTGCGCAGAATTACAGGGGCCCAGCACACAACTGGTGTTTCATGGCTCCCTATGTTTGCACCAGTCTTCAGTTCCTTTTGTGGACACTGCCGTTTCTGTCTTTATCTCATTGAAAATTTTGTTTTTTTGAGACAGGGTCTCCCACGGGGAAAGTAGCAGTGGCACCATCATAGCTCACTGCAGCCTTGAACTCCTGAGCTGGAATGAGCCTCCTGCCTCAGCCTCCTGAGTAGCTGGGACTACAGATGCAGACACCAAGCCCGACTGATTTTTTGTAGAGACAGGCTCTCTTTATGTTTCTTGCCCAGGCTGGTCTGGAACTCCTGGCCTCAAACAATCTTCCTGATTTAGCCCCCCAAAGTGCTGGGAGTACAAATGGGAGCCATGATACCTGGCCTCTCACTGAAGAATTCTTGCTCATCCTTCAGGACTTAGTTCAGTGGTTCTTTCTGGAGCCTTCCCTGATTCTCCCCCAGCAGAATCTTTGGGCTTTATAGGGCCCAGTGCTAGCATCTGTTTTGTATGGCCCAGTAGGGCAACATTTGTATACATTTCTTTTGCTTAACCACGCTCATCGAGGGCTAAGAACATATTTATTGCACCTCTTTATCTGCAGTGTATATTAGGAATACTGCTTGCTATGTAATATTTGCCCAGTAAAGTTTTTTTTTTTTTTTTTGAGACAAAGTCTCACTGTGTTGCCCGGGCTAGAGTGCCGTGGCGTCATCTTAGCTCACAGCAACCTCAAACTCCTGGGCTCAGGCGATCCTCCTGCCTCAGCCTCCCGAGTAGTTGGGACTACAAGCATGCACCACCATGCCTGGCTAGTTTTTTCTATATATTTTTAGTTGTCCAATTAATTTCTTTCTATTTTTAGTAGAGACGGGGTCTCGCTCTTGCTCAGGCTGGTTTCGAACTCCTGAGCTCAAACAACTCGCCCGCCTTGGCCTCC
>CAUYSK010004172.1:0-16091 GCA_963575035.1 Avahi laniger | reverse complement strand
TCTTTGGGAGGCCAAGGTGGAAGGATCATTTGAGGCCAGGAATTTGAGATCAGCCTGAACAACATAGCAAGACCCCATCTCTAAAAACAATTTTAAAAATTAGCTGGACATGGTGGCACATGCTTGTAGTCCCAGCTACTCAGGAGGCTGAAGCAGGAGGATTACTTGAGTCCAGGAGTTTGAGTTTGCAGTAAGCTATGGTGATGCCACTGTACTCCAGACTAAAAAATACAGTGAGATTCTGTCTCAAAAAAAAAAAAAATATATATATATATATGTGTATCTATATATACACATATATAGAACTGAACATAGAGGTCAATTTTACTATTTTTAAAAAATACTTAAACATTTACTCTATGCCAGGTACTGTGCTATCTTGCAGCAAAAGCAAAGATAGACCATATCCTCAAAGAGCTCAATGAGTTAATGCATGAATATAAACACAAACAATGGCACAAAAATATTTGATGTACAGTACCTGAAAAATAAAAACAGCAAATGTTATAGGAAACTAAAAGAGAAAGAGATCATTTCCAGAAAATGCTTCAAAGTAGAGGTAGCATTGGATCTCAGTTTCAAGAGTCAGAAAAGGTAAATGTGAAAATGCTCATGTGAAAAATGCTATTTTAGAAAGACTATCTTATCAATAGTGTGCAGGAAGGTGTCTTAGTCCATTTTCTGTGGCTTCTAACACAATACCTGAAACTGGGTAATTATGGAGGCTGTGAAGTCCAAGGTCAAGAAGCTGCAACTGGTAAGGGCCTTCTTGCGGTGGGGACTCCCTGCAAAGTCCCAAGACAGCACAGGGCATGACATGGCAAGAGGGCTGAGCATGCTAGCTCATGTTTCTCATCCTGTTCTTATAAAGCCACAAATCCCACTCCCATGAGAACCTATTAATCCACAGGTGGATTAGTCGATTCATGAGGGCAGAGCCCTCATAACCCAATCACCTCTTAAAGGCCTCACATTTCAATAGTGCTGCATTGGGGATTAAGTTTCAAAATAAATTTTGGAGGGGGCAAACATTCGAACCACAGCAGAAGGATTGCAACAGAAAGAGCCAGGGGGCAGAAATCATGGTTAGACGGAAGATGAGGAGTTTAGAGACAGCCTGAGCTAGGGTGCTGGCCATGTAGCCTGACACAGCCAATACAGGGCTAGCCTTGCCCACTTCATTTTATTCCCATCAATTTATTATTTCTACCAATTAAATTTTTTCTCATTTGCAAATGTGAGGCACATCATCTTCCTTGCTACAACTCTGGCTCTTCCTAACTATAATTATATTGTCTTTTAAGCCAGCCATGGTGGCTGACACCTGTAATCCCAGCTACTCAGGAGCTGGGGTGGGAGGATCACTTGAGTCCAGGAGTTTGAGACCAGCCTGGGCAACATAGTGACACCCCATTTCTAAAAAAAATAAAATAAAATAATTATACTCACACTTGAAGTTTATCCACAATCTCCAAGAACACCTCTTCCCAGCTTATTTTATTTTCCAAGAACCTCCACTTAAATACCCCATGAACAGGGACAAAAAATTCCCCTTTGGGATCCAGGCAGTAGTAGCAGAAATTGAAAAAAAAGGGACAGATTTGAGAGACCTTATTTTAGAAATAGGATTAGCAATACTGGACTATAAATTGGATGTAAGGGATGAAGGAACAGAGAAGAAGAAAACACAGTTTAAGAGACGAAGTCCTAAAAAGATGAAACATGGCTAGTGATTATTTTATTCTTGTCCAACGATTCTATTTAAATATTGATTTTCTTTACTTAATAAGTGAAATCAATTTTTCTTCATTTTAAAAACATGCACGCAGGGCAATAAAGCAATGTTTGAGAATAGGCCATTCCAACTTAGAAAGTCTTTTTGTTTTCAGTTGTTTGGATCCTAGCATAAATTTTCATACAATAGGTGAGTTCCCAGGATTTGTCTCAAAAAGATCCGTTTCATGTATAAAATAGATGAAATAAAGTCCCCCTAAAGTGCTGCAATTGTAACTACTGATCAAAGCAAATTGAAGTCTGATGGAACTAGCTAGACAGCAATTCAACATGAGTGAGCCAGTCCCAAAGGGGGACAGTGACTTCAGGCAGCAATTTCAAATGCTCAGCTCTATTGATTGTTCCACACAGACATCAAGAACTCAAAGGCCATAACTGATGCTGTTGATTCAGGAACAGAAATATATAATTCAGTCATCAAATGTGGAGACACATTGAGCTTTGATGTAACATGTCTCAATCAGCCCCAAAGAGCAGACTGTGGTCAACACTGTTAGTTGCCCTTGTAATACCCATTCTCTCCTTCTTCACTAACAGGACCCTGATTATGTTCAGGGTCTTAATACTATTGCACTGGGGATTAAGTTTCAACATGAGTTTTCAAGGGACACAAACATTCAAACCACAGCATTCCTCTTCTCTTATACCTTTTCATGATGGGGTGACTTGGACTCAGACTTTTGACCCCATCATATATCCAAGACTGTATTTATAGGCAGGCAGAAGAAAATTCAACCCAGCGTGATGCCTTGAAGATGTATTCTTGCAACCAAAAAGCAACAAGCCTGGGATGAGGCTTGTTGCGAGATCAGTCGTACAACAATGTGAATTTAGTTAACGCTGCTGAACTCTACTCTTAAAAAACGGTTAATACAATAAATGTTATGTGTTTATTTGCAAAATTAAAAATATTAAATTTTTAAAGATTAGATGATGATGATGGTTATATAACCCTGTGAATATACTAAAAACCATTGAATGGTGTGTACATTATATCTCAATAAAGCTGCTTAAAAAATAAAATAAAAACTTAAAAGTATTCTAAGTAACCACATGTGGCATGACGTAATCCAACTTTTTTAAAGATCAAATAATAGATGATCTCTCAAATCATAATTAAAAACTCCTTATTGATGTGGAGATGAGGAAAGAATCATCATGGATTTTATAAAATAGAGAATAAATAAAACACAAGATTGAAGAATTTCTTAAGACATAAATACTGGCTTTTCTCATAATAAGGAAATTATGTTGAAAGAGAAATGAAAATGACGTACAGAGAATAAAGTAAGTTTATTATACAGCTTGCAGCAAAAAAAGGAAATTAAATAATACTGGATGTATAATGTTACAGTTTTAGTATTAAACCACACTCACATGCAAGAGAAGAGACCCACAGACTAATGTGAACACATGAGATTTTTATTGTGTATTGGTATGAATTATGTGAAACCATTATTAACACCACAATAAAAATATATGCAAACCATTACAATAAGCAAGGCACATCAATAAAGACTGAGGAAATGAAAATGGCCTTGTATTCTTATTCATTCGAAGTCATTACAAAGTTTACTGGACTCTTGGTTCAAAGGAAAACATAAAAGCCACAAGTATTTACTGAAACATTTACCTATTTACCATGGTTTCATTCTTAAGATTCCTTAGTGGGCCTAAGGGGCAATGTTGCTACACAGGTACTAAGCAAAGCCATTCAATATATTTATTCTTATTCCTCAACTTAAGAAGGAAGCACTTTAAACATAAAAATGCTGTTTATTGCTGACAGATGAAACGGAGACAAAACACAGTGAACATCAATATTCTGTGACCGGACATACTCCATGGCATTGAGCAACCCTGTTGTTGTAGTAAATAAGACACCATAAAAATTAAGACACAAGACATTCCACTCCTGTTTACCTAGGAGGTAAGAGGGGACAGCCATAAAACATGGACAATACAATCTATCATCTCAAATTTCGATTTGACTAACATTTCAATTTCTTCCCATATTAACCATATTAACATTTATCAGAAGATAAAAGTTAAAAAAAATTAGTTTATTAGACCAGGCCCCTCCCATGCCCTTGTGTGTGGCTAAAATGTAGTTGAAGGAAACGAAAAGGGAGTGGGGAGAGAGAGACAGCTGAATACACAGTCCATGGAAAATTCACTACAGGAAAAAATGCCTACAGTGGGAAAAACGATCTCTCACACAGCAACATGATCTAGAAAGAAATACCCATGGCAACTATCTCAAATACCCTGCATCTGATTCCTCACTTGGTGATCAGCTCTGTCATTAACTTACGTTCCTGATAGCAAGTCACTTCTGGGCCTCGGGCTATAGCTACAAAAAACGGGGTGATGGCAAGGAACTGGGCTGAACACATAAGGACTGTTTCAAGAACAAAATCTAAGAACAATCCTCATCTTAGCAATTATAGTTTTCTTGCTGAGATTTCCTATCGAGGAATGAATGCTTAATAGCCAGAAGTAGTAGTAGTAATTACTGACTCCAAATAGCAGTATAGAAGAAACTATTGCTAACTAGTCATGAAAAATGGAGAGAGAGAGATGATACCGCACAATTTCCAATTTGAAAACAGAGAAGAAAGCCATTCACAAACTCCATGCAGTATCTGCGAATGGCGGCCCAAACACAAATAATACGTGACAAGCACATGACTCGCAGAAGAGAAATACTCCCAGCACTGCCCACAGCAGATCTAAAGATCCAGTAAAAATCTCGGGCCACACCACACCAAACCCAAGCACTCCGCTGGGCTGTACACAGAAGACCCCCTTCCACCCTGAGACCCACCATCTGAGATTAAGTTCAGGATTCATCGCATGTCTCGCTGCAGATTAGGGGTATCACACACTGGAAAGCAACCACAGAGTGACCTGCTGTGTGATCTGAGGTTCTCAAAAATCAGGTCCTTAAGTAACTAAAAGAATGAAATTGGAACGTTCCTAACTCAAAGAAATGATAAACGCCTGAGTGATGGAGACCCCAATTACCCCGATTTGATTAATTCACATTGTATGCCTGTATCGAAACAGTACATATACCCTATAAAGATATACAACTATTCTGTAACCATAATAATTAAAGACTTTAAAAAAAAAAAAATCAGGTCCTTGTTGAGGCCCTCTAAAAAACTGAGGCAGCAATGACACCTTGCTTCCCACACAGAGGAGCCCACATCACCTGATCCTCATTACAGGCATATCACAAGGACCAAGGCACCTGATCAATGTCACGGGGCTCAAACATGACAGGTAGAGGCTGCAGGCCTGGTGTCCCCGAGCCTGGATGTCATGGCAACACACCCTCTCTGAGAGCTTTCGGGGCAATGAATTTCTCTGAAGCTATTTCTAATTTCAGTCAACAACTGACTTTGGCTGATTTCTGAGGCCCACCTGTGTCCAAACAGGCCTCACTTCCACATCTCAGACTCACTCCTGGTGTAAGAAGACTTTCTCTTGTGGCCTCAAGTGTTTCCTCTTGAGGGGAATGAAGAAATATATAATTCAGTTCTTATTTGTTCAAAGTTAGTGATGATTGTATGACACTTCTAAGTGTCTTAGATTTTCTATCTTCATCTCTTGACACCGTGAGACTGAATTCATAGGGAAACATAGGAAGTTGTAAAGCTTACCCATTTGAATACTTGGATTGAGTAAGATGGTGACTGACACTAAACATCTCTCTGATTTGAAATCATTACCCACCAAACAAACACTGGACCCATGATCCTTCATGCCCATCAAACCACTCCAAAGCAACAGTGTAAACTTGAAACAGTGGCAGAGACATTCTCCCTACTTGATCTTTGAATTCCTTTAATAACAGTAATAACCAGGTCTTTTCTAATTATCCAACTCTTCCCTGTAACTCAAAAAAAGTACATTTATACTTAAAAATGCTACTGCCACATATAAACACACCTCAGTGGCTAGAAGAAAACATCATTATTCTCTACTCATTTTTAAATTATTTTAGGAAATTCTCCTCTTCACAGTAACAGCAGTGAATCTGAAAAACATTTGTTGGCACACCACTGGTGGACACACATCTATTTGTTTTTGATGAAAACTTTCTTAATCAGGCTCATGATTATAGCCAACATTTATTGAGCAATTACTTACTCTGCCAGGCACTATTCTAAGTCATTTAGATACGTCATTTTATTTGATCCTCCTAACTCTAGGCAGTGGGTACTGCTACTTCCCCGTTTCATAGCTAAGGAGTCTGAATGTTTAGGTAACCTGTCCAAGATTACTCAGCAATGAGCAGGAAAGCCGGACTTGAATCCAGACAGTTTGACTCCAAAGCCCATACTCTTAACCACTTCTTGAAGCATTCTAATGATTGCTGTCAGAACTAAGGGTCACTTACAAAAGGTGACCATTTTTCCTTTGCTGCTCAGCTTCTTTCCTCCTTGTCTCTTCTTCCATTTTCGCTCCTGCTTCCTCTCAGGCTCTCTAACACATACCTTTGGATTTCCTCAGTTTTCCTTTCCAGCCGCAGCCAGGAACCTGGCCTCACCCCAGCTCCCTGTCACTGACAGTGCAAGCTTAGGCGGGAGCTGAGCCTGTCAGGAAACCCAAGCAGACGGCCACACACAGAAGCAACAGCAGACCCACCTGGGAAGAGCGAGGCTACCTCCACGTCCGCGATGAGCTCCCAGACTCAGGTAAGACAACATTCTCTGACCCCTCCCAGGGACACATTTATTTTCATGATGACATGGAACTGAGGAGCTCTCAGACTGAGAGAGCTGCTGAACTTGACAGTGTAGACTTAAAGTTGCTTATCTGAGCTTTCCTTAATATTTATTCACAGTCTAATGTGCACAGAGCAGGGAATTTTGGAAACTGGGGAGTAAAACCTGCTTCCTTAAATCTTATTTCTACAGGGTTATTGGGAACCAAAAAGTTCTGCCTAAATTTTTCTGGGAGCTCTTAGGATTGGTTTAAATAACGCAATGAACTGATTAGCACGTACGCTGAAATTATTAGATGTCTACCTCTAGGGCTTGAGTTGGAAAAGAACTATTGTTTCTGCACATTTTTCTGACAGAATGTGAAAGACAACATCTGACTGTCGCGGCAGGCATGAGGTGCATGGGCTCAGGTGTCTGCCAGACCTGTGCATTCCCCTTCAAGCAGCTTGACCTTGAACCAGGTACTTAACTTCTTCAAACCTCAGCTTCTCTGTAAAAAGACAGAGGCAGTAACATTCATCGCCCCGCGTTGCCGAAAAGATCAAATGACATCATGGCTATGAAAGTGCCTCGCACAGGAACTGGCAGAGTAGGCATTTAATAAATGGTAGTTTTATTTAATGTTATGTCATTTTAAGGGAGGGACAGATGTAAAAGCTTGTTATTAAGAAATAAGGAGACAGAAACCATAAATTTGTGGTCTACAATTTTTCCTTCACTAAGAAAACTGTTCACCAAAGCTATATTTGCAGTTAAAATAGGGATAGCAGAATCTTTCATGATACTTCTCTCACCAAAACCTCAACTTTCAGTAATCAGACACTTTGACGTTTGGCTGTATAATGTATCCCTGCTCTGTGTATTGCTGCTACATACATATTACAATATAAAAATCAGGAGAAAAAAATCAAAGTCAATAGGGAAATGCGAGATCAAATGTAAATGTCAGGTACAAAAGCCTATCAGAAAAGAATCATCATTTACAAAGATGAGAAATACAATGCTCACGGTAAGAAAAATTACCAGTAAATTAGAAATTCTACACAATAAACATTTATGAAGAAGGCTCTTATGGAAAAATTACATTTTCCTCTACCTAAAATTATCTGAAATTTCATTTTTAGAATTACTTCCAATTTGTTTTTTAAGACTAAAAAAGATGAGGTCAACATTGCTTTGCACAGCATTTCCCTTTGGATAATAACGTGAGTGATCTACGGAAAAAAGGAGCCAGTGGGGCTCACAAAAAATTCAGAAGCTACCAGCTATCGCATATGTCAGTCCAACAACAAACAATCTGCAACGGAACGGTCCCAGAAAGGAAACTAAAATGGGAAAAAGCCCTGATAAAAAATGTTCTCTGTATGAGGCTCCTGGACCTACAGCTAAACACGTCTGTCGCTGCCCAAGTGGCTGGAAGGCATCTTCTATCTAAAGGACGTTATGCCTGGAAAGCAGTTCAAGCCACAGTGACCGTCAGAAAGCGCGGGTTACAGCAAAACCTCCAGAGTCATTTCCAAAACATAATCAAAGCTCTCCCCTGCACGGTCAGAGCAGTGGTGAGTTCCTAGAACTGATTTTTGTTGCTGAGTTCAGCACTAAACAATCTCTGAGAAAGCTCAGACCAGCTAGGAAGAATAAACAAGCAGCAAAAAAAAAAAAAAAAAAAAAATCCCATGGAGTTTCATCCACAACTAAATGAGGTGTTCTGTTTCACCAAAAAATCATGCATGTATCTAAGTCCTCCTCTCCCCTTTGAGAAAACTATAGTTGGCCAACTTTCTAGAATTCTCATAGGTTCGATGTTAAAAGCAATGATAGTGAAATCTCTACTATTCTTTCCTTCAGATACACAAATAATGTCTCTAAATCAAGCACGTAAAATTTTCATAAAAATTATCTATAGTCACGCTAACTGCATTATCTCTGCCCATGTTAAAAAATTAAGAGTGTTCAGTTGGCACCTATTCTAATGACCACAGACCCAAAGTATAGAAGGGCAAAAAATTACAGGGTTCTCCAAAAGCTTTTTGTTAAGGCACAAGCCACAGTTTACAGAAACATCTTTAAAGGTTCTATGGGAAGAGATACAATTTTAAGAAGGATTTCCTATCTTCAAGTTTATGCTTAAGAAGAAATACAAATGGTTAAATCAAACTTAATAACGTATTTTTTAAAAAATAAAATACCCTCTTTGATTATTTTCAGAATTTATGCTCAGTCTTTGCTGTCACTAGAAGTACAGATTCCTTGCTACTAAAATTTAATTGGGACATTTGAAAGATCTCGAACTTGCTTCTTCGGTATCCTTTCTCAAGGTACCCACGGAGAAAAAGCAGTCACAGACAGAAGAAACCCTGATAGAAGCAGTTATTCATTTCCTGAGGTAACCCACTTCCTTCTTCACACATTTCCTTCTCTTCATCAATAGGTTTTTGAAATGAGCATTGAAGTCATCTTGCAAAGTATACTTTTGGGTCTAGGGCCGGGAATCTAGGCAAATTCCAATGGCCATGTCATTTTTAATATTAATATCATCACTGTAGCGACACAAAATTAGAACTTCAAAGGAAGTGTCATGTCAGTTGTATAGAAAGCTCTCTGCAATGTTAATTGATGTTTCGGCAAAAGAATCTGAATTGTTATGCACTAGATCCATACTTTGAGGAAAATAGAAGTTATCAAGTGAAAAACTGAATGTAAAACAATTCCATGGCTCCTGACTACTCCATATGGAAAACCATGGCATCTTCCACAAGAAAATCAATTTTTTAACCTTTCAAATCTTAATCAAACTGTATGATTTGTAGGTTTCTTCACTCTAAGTATAACCTTGGAGATAAAAACTGAAATTCAAACTACATGAGTTGTAGGTTTCTTCACTCTAACCTTGGAGATAAAAACTGAAAGTCTCATAATTATTAAAATTATCTATTTTATTAGACATGTATCTTCTCAATGATTATTATCTTGACTTTAAGCAAAGCAGATATAGGAAGCTGAAAAGAAATGTGGCTATCATGATTCTTCTGTGTTAATAAATATAACATATAATTTAAAAAATAAAATCAGTTCTTACCCTAAATATAAAAAGCTTTATTTATTTATTAGCAATGAGTGATACCACAGAAACAGACAAAAGGAATAAAGTCTCTTAAAATGTTTATTTTTGTCAGTATAGCTGACGATTTTCTGGTAAGTATTTTGGTTTATTATTATAATAAGCATTTCCGCCCCCCTTGACAAATCCATTCAAAATATCTCAATCCTTGAGGTAAAGAACTTTAACTAAAAAAAAAAAAACTTGATTTTTTTTTAAAGAAAAAAATTCTTAAAATTTCTTTAGCTTGATAAATAGAAATAATCTCTTCTTGTTCTACTCTGGTGAAGCTAAATGTATTTTATACAGAAAGTATCCAGTCACTTATTGGCAAACCAAAGGTGAGAACTAGTCATGTACACGTTCTATTCAAACACAGTGCAACACTGCCATGTTCACATATATTTTTTTTTTTCTTTTTACAGTTACCAACACCTTGCTGGCAAAGACAAAGTTTCGGAATGGCAAAAGCAACAGAAGTTTTAGATCTCAAAGCTCCAGAGGGAATTAATCCGAGTCTTCATCATCAAGATAGTCCTCAGCATTGCTTAATGTTCGAACGGCATCTAAAAGAAATGGGGGAGCAAGTAAAACAGGAATTACAAATCGCTCAGACTTTTTTTCACTTTCAAAGCTCTTGACAATTCAAAAACTTATGATCTTCCATCTGATCCAGAGATTGCACTTTCCCTGAGAATCTTTTTCTGCTTTTGTTTTGCAGCCTATTAAGTTGCTGCTGCCACAGAGGCTGACAAATACATCTGTGTGCACGTTCCTTAGTCATGCAGAAGAGCAAAAAGCATGTGGTGCTAAGGTGCCCTAGTCCATCCCCACAGAAAGTGATCAGCCACGTGCACCGTGACCAGCATGGAGCACAGCACTCTGACCACTGTGCTTCCATCTTCCTCTCTCCCAGTGACAAGTGCATGAGACCAGTGGCTTCAGTCAATGCCCAGCCTGAGGCCTTACCCGAAGGCAAGGTCACCGGGTAGAAAGATAAATAATGAGGGGGGGGAAGAAAAAGAAAGAATGACAACATAGACGCTTCGGTTTCGTTTCAGAAAACACTAAAAATAAAATATTCAGAAGCAAAAGACTGAAATGGAAAAAAAAGGTTTTAAAATAGAAAGAGCTGAACCCTCTTAAATGTTAAATAGCCCTTGACCCAGGCTCAAAAGGAAGATACCTGATCTTTAACTGTCACCGATTCAACTGTCTAGTCAAATTCTTATAGCAACGGATTATCCTAGGCATAATTTTAGGGGGAAAAATAGAATACAAATACATGCACATTGTTGGGGCACAATAAATGTACGTCATAGCACCCAGATCATGGCCTCTACGTGCCATATCCCCTAAGCTCTTTGGAGATAAGACTCATTTCAAGTCTGGGGTGGGAAATATAAGAGATGGACCTCAAACCCTTGTCAGGCCATAAAGCGAGGATCCTATCAAAAACAGCATCATGTGAAAAGAGTTCAAGATCCAACTTAAGGAGGCCTCCACTAGCCAAAGAACAATAAAGCTCCTAATTGTAATGGATTAAAGCACATCAAATATTTCAACACACACCAAAAAGAACTCATTAGGGTCCCTCTGGAGAACAATAGGGAACCAGCTCATTATTTTAAAAACTCCTAAATAAAAGGGCAAAAATCAAGCATTTATCCTGTTTCATGAGCTATTCCACCAGGTAACCAATCAGTTGATGAAGGAATATTTTTTTTTTTTTATAAAATGATCTAGCTAATAACTGAGAAAGACTGAATTATAATAGAATATCATCATTTTGCAACCATTAGTGAAATAACATATCTAGATAATGGTCATCAGTGGAAACTAATATTACAGGAAGAGTGACTACCAGATGTTACGTACCTTTGATGAAAGAACACAATATTCTATATATTTTTCCCTCTACTCCTAAGAAAGATAGATTACAGATAGATAGATTGATAGAGAGACAGAACCTAAATAGAATCCAACCTCTAGATCTAACACCAATTTACAAAAACATAAATGACAAACCAACATGACACACACCACCATGGGAATGCAGCCAGCAATGTCCAGATTGGAAAATTCAAGTGAGTTGACCTAGTTTCTTTAATAAATAAATTGCAAGGTTAAAAAGAGGAGAAGAGAGAGAAAGGAAACATTGATTTACAAAAAGTTAAGAGACATATCTATCAATCACAAACTGACCTTATGTGGACCCTGACTTAAATAAACTGTATATAGATAAATAAGTGAACAAAGAAATAAATAGGTATGGGAAAAAAGGCAAATTTGGACAATGACAAGTTATTTGGTGATATTAAGGAATTATTGTTAATTTTTAGGTATGTTAATGATATTGGTTTTTTTTTAAAGAGTCTTCATGTTTATTATAGGTTTAGAAAAATGATTATTGAGAAAAAGGAAGGGAGAAAGGGGATCAGTACAAGGGAGGTAGGAACCGATTTATCTTGTACAAGAGAGAGAAGGAAAGAGAAAGGAAGAACAAGTGAATGTAAAGCACAACAAAGGCAAGCGTCAGGATTTTACTAGTTTCCAAGCTGCTAGAAGATTCCAGGTTGACTATATTCTCCATTCTCCGCAAGAGGAGCTCTGGGGAACTGGGAAGAATATATTAATATTTTCTTCTCCCCAACACACATCTGGGAAAGAATTTCAGGACTTCCTGTGAACTTGATAAAAAAGTAGCTTTTTAAGCTACAGCAAGAAAGACAAATAGCAAAGCTCATCCCCCTTCTACTTTGCTATCCTGTTTTGCCCATTTAAGACATTCTGTGTCCTTCAATTGTTACTTCTGCTCTTTATTTTAATCTTGTTCCTACTATTAAAAAAAGAAATATGACTTGCCATGGTGCAAACTCTGCCCGAATAGAAATCAAGACAGGCATGAGTTAGGTAAATAAATTCCTTCTCCTTCCTTCCTTTCATGAACTGTTCTGAGGCAGTTAGTTTTCTCTGGAAACTTCCCACAGGGCCGAGTGCCGAGGAGCTGTATCTCTGTAGAGCCCGCCTCAGGGTATGGCCAGTGTGGGAATTATCTCCAGCGGCATTCTCATCCTCCCTGCCTCACTGCCATCTTCCTCAATCCCACGGCCTGGGTTTCCACGTCCCAAATCAAGCATCAACACTTAAGACGAACAAACACACAAACAATAAATAAATAAATGGTGGCAGGATAAACAGAGTCACGTGGATGACTCTCACAGACACGATGCAAGTGAAAGAAGTCAGACACAAAAAGGTACATCCTGTTCGATTCCATTTATATCAAGTTCGTGAATAGATAAAACTAATCTACGGTGAGAAAAGCACAGGATGCTGAGAGAGGCTTCTGGGGGTGTGGGAAGTGTCCTCTAGCTTGATGTGGGTTGTGGTGAATAGATATAAGCATGGTTTCAAAAAAAAAATCGGCTGGGCGCGGTGGCTCACATCTGTAATCCTAGCTCTCTGGGAGGCTGAGGCGGGCGAATCGTTCTGAGCTCAGGAGTTCGAAACCAGCCTGAGCAAGAGCGAGACCCCGTCTCTACTAAAAATAGAAAGAAATTAATCAGACAACTAAAAATATATAGAAAAAACTAGCCGGGCATGGTGGCACATGCCTGTAGTCTCAGCTACTCGGGAGGCGGAGGCTGAGGCAGGAGGATCGCTTGAGCCCAGGAGTTTGAGGTTGCTGTGAGCTAGGATGATGCCATGGCACTCTAGCCCAGGCCACACAGTGAGACTCTGTCTCAATAAATAAATAAATAAATAAATAAATAAAGCTGTACGCTTAAGATGCACGCAATTTACTTAATGGAAATTATATCCCAATTTTTAAAGATTGGGGAAAAAATTTAAAGGTTTCAACTCTCAAGTACGGCCCTTACCCCTACTCCCATATCAAAGTTATCCTCCATGGTAATTGTAACATATGAATTATTTTATCCCTATAAAAAAATCCAAGCTGTGCTTTTAAAAGTCACCAACAATACCAGAATATATCTTTTCCAGTTTAGAGCTCATCCTGGCAATGAACTATGTGGCCAAATGTTCCAACCCTCATTCCTACTAGGATCATAATACAAATTAAAACTTTTTAAAATCAGGTGATTGGGACATGGAGCAAGAAAAAACATAGAAAAAAGTAATCTGAAAAATTGAAATATGAAAATTCATTTCTTCTGCCTACGCCAGGCCCCAAGATTACCTCATTAACAAATTCATTATGTAATCAGTACAAATTTAGGAAGGTAGACTGAAACACACTTGGAGCGAACAGAGCAAAGAGTACCCACCTCCCAGCCCTACTCTACAAAGGCTGCCGAAAGGTGACGGGGAAGGGAGAAGACTTTACCACCAGCTCCAACCCCTCCTAAGTACAGCTCTCCGGGGTCTGAGAACGTTTGGTATTTTCCTTGCCTGTTATGATGGGGCTCATAGATGCAAGAGATTCTGATAACCTTCAGCTCGTAAGAAACTGGGTCAGGACATTCGAGCGCTACCCACAGGAACAGGAAGTCAGTGGCAGAGAAGGGAAGTTAGGCCACAGTCCTACTTCTTGACCCAACCAAGACAGCAAGGAATAGGCGGCAGATCTCAGGCAGAAGTGTCTCTCCCACCTGGCTGCAAATACGGCTTCTTGGTCAAAAGGCAGCTGGGTGGGGAGCACCAGCTCAGCTGACAAATGCTTTCTCATCCCCTAGTAGGACCTGTATCCACCTATGCATGAGTCATTACTTTAAAGAAAGATTTGCACTGCCAGTGAGCATTCATGGCTTAAATATACACCATATCGGAACTGAAGTTTAAAAACAAATTAAAATCTGGATCAAAGACTATCTGGAATAAAGGACAAAAGGGACAACACGTTTGTAAGGAGGGTAAGGAGGGCTATGATAGAAACCTGATGATAGGTAAAGAGGATAATGCCGGGAAGCTCATCTGGCAAGCCATGAAGAGGGAGGGCACTGTTTCTGGTTGCCTAAAGCAGGACACAAGGGGACTGACTTTATTCTGTTGCTTCTGCTGGGAATGGAATATGGGCCAGCCTACCATTGCCTCTTCTCATAAAACAAGGGGCACCTCAGGGAGAAATAAGTTTTCTAAAGGTTCAAAAATTAATGGGAATTCAATTAAATTGATAAACACAGAAAAGTAATCAGTATTCCACTATAGAAGGTCAAGAACTGTGAAAGGTCGAGAGGCTGAGGCAGGAGGATCACTTGAGCCCAGGAATTGGAGGCTGCAGTGAGCTACGATTGGGCCACTTGCACTCTAGCCTGGGTGACAGAGCGAGACCTGTCTCACAAAAAAAAAAAAAAAGAGCCAAGAAAGGGATAATACCCTCAAGTTAAAATGGAAACGAATGCACTTAGCCTCTACAATGGAAATTTGTTTTCTCAAAAGTCGTTTTGGTGATTCTCTACCAACCTGGATCAGTCTAAACTTTAGATGATAAAGCAAAACTAAAAAGGTTCAAAATGATGAGCAGCAATACAAAGGCATCAAAAAGCAAGTCTTCCAATACAAGTCTTCCAATTTCTAGAAAATGGCAGGAAAAAAAATTGGAGACTTATAGTTCAAAGTGGTATTAAAGTGCTGAACCCAAGATGATAATGTAGAGTAAGGCTTGAGAAGCAAGGAAAAGGGGATTTAACGTCCCCTCCATTCAAATCTTCCTCTGCCTTCTTTTTTTCTACCTTTTTGGGCTCGGCATGGGCCGGGAGGCTGATGATGAACGGGAAGGAAAGGAAAGGTGGATGGGAAGAAGAGTTCAAGGCACATCCTCCTGGCATTTCTTTCAGAAATTACCACGTTAGATTGAATCTAGGGAGGATGGAATTTAACAGGCTACATGCTGAGAGGTCACATAAACAACTGGTCTCTGAAGAGTAACCATGAATGATGCAAGTGTGTTTTAACACCTTTCTTTCAAAATAATCACACAAGCTTTCCTTTTTTAACCATTCTCCCACATCAATAGATATTTTTGTCTTTAAGAATAAATACCTAAATTTTATTTTTAAAAACTTCCCGTAGTACTATGAATAAAGTCCCAAATGTTTGGCAAAGCCTAGAATAATCTCTATTATAGTTTATTGATACCATCATTTTTTTTTTTTTAGAAACAGAGTCATGCTCTGTCACTGGGGTTAGAGCGCAGTGGCATCATCATAGCTCACTGCAACCTCGAACTCCTGGTCTCAGGCAATCTTCCAACCTCAGCCTCCCCAGTAGCTAGGACTACAGGTGCTCGCCACCACGCCCAGCTTATTTTTTTATTTATTGTAGAGATGGGGTCTCTCTGTGTTGCACAGGCTGGTTGCAAACTCCTGGCCTCAAGCAACCCTTCCACTTTGGCCTCCCAAAGAACTGGGATTATAGGTGTGAGCCACCATGTCCAGCTGATATCCCCATTTTTAAAAAGAAACAGAATACAATCATGAAGCTATTGAATACTTAAT
>CAUYSK010004171.1:0-21124 GCA_963575035.1 Avahi laniger | reverse complement strand
AAGTTAACATATTGACATATATACAGTGTACTTCAATGCAGTATGTTAGTCTTTGCAGCATGTGCATCGTGGTAGTTAAATTCCTACATAATAGTCAAAATGAGATCCAGAATATCAGTGGCATAAAACATGTGGTTTTGTTATTGCAAAGTTAATGAAAAGACAAAAAGCACAGAAACCACTGAAGGTTATATAGAAGATTGACTGTACCCAAAAATGAGCAAGTTCCACATAATCACAAAGCAATTACCTTCTAATCCTCCTCTGGCATCTTGCAGAAGAATTTCAGGTCACTCCCCACCCCTCATCTTACCACTACCCCATAAACCTATAAAGCTGAGCAGACGTCAGAAGCTAAATTGCCAGTCAGATTATGGCCAAATTTATATTTTCATGGGGATGTTATTGTGGAATAATATTGCTTTTTTATCTTTACCTGAACAACAAATTCAATTTTTTCTGGCATATCAGAAACACTCAGAGCAAATTATTTTATGATCCAAAATAAAGCCTCTAACAAATTCAATAACATCAATTGCTTTTATAATTTTTAATGAGCACAGAGCAAAAATTGTTCTATTATCTTTTTCCTTTATATATCGACTCCTAACTACAACAAGGAAATTATCAAGGAAAATATTCTCTTTAAGGAAACTGTCTTTTGATATCTTCATGGATCAGCTGAATTATAAACTGGTTAATCTCATGAATTGTCAGAACTTGATAAAGCTTCCATCGAGGATCTGATCTCACGGTTATTTCTTCAATTTCTAATACCTCAGGTTTCACTTACTTTGTTACCTATTAATGAAGCTTCTTTTCCTAATATGCAATTTAGGGAAAGCAAATCTGTAACAAGGATTCACAAATGTCACACACCTGAGATATCCAAGCTTCACTACCCAGTGTTTTATTGCAGACTTTGATAATTACAAGGATAGAATATATTACCTCTGTTTGTTTAAATAATTGAGAGCACTTTGGAATTTTCTTTTACTCACCTGTCTCAATTCCCCAAATCCTACAGGATGCCCAGTTCCATGTGAATTTCAGATAAATAACCAATTTGCTTTTAGTATAATGTGCCCTAAATATTGTCTGAGACATACTTATACTAAAGAAATACTCATTATTAGAAATTCAAATCTACCTAGACATATATAGTTTAATTGGATAAACCTGGATACCCTACAATCAAGTAAATTGGTATCTCAATTGTTTCACAACCTTTGATCTGACCTTGCCTCTTAGCAGAAACCGTGGAAACCAAATGTCTTTCAAAGTACACATCCTCCCTCCCCTTCCATTAGAGCGTACAGGTCCATGGACTTTCTTCTTCACTGTTTCTCCCAGAAGGTTCATTTAGTTTTTATAAGAGTGAAAAGGGTAGACTAGAGTTTAAAAACTTGAGTTTGTGGTCTGGTGCTGCTATTAATTTGTTGTGAGGCCTACACTTAACTTTGCAAGTTTTTATTCATTTTATATTTATAATAAATGGGTTGGATTTGATTTTTCTGTGGATTCTTTCACTCTAAACATTTTTTGGATATGAGATGTATCTGCCCCATTTCATGGGATGCAGAGAAAATAGAATTCCTATAGTAATTACTTCATAAAAAAAAAAAGAAACAATTTATATTGTTTACAAGGATACATCAGCATTTCATTACATCCCATATAAACTATAAAGGCTCCAACTAATCTGAAAGAGATAAAAGTCACCAATAAGAAAGATATAGAGAGCTAAAATAATAGTCAGCAAGCTGTAAAATATTACATTTTAACAAGTGTCAGGTGCGAGGAGAAATTACAGCTGATGCTTGTTAAAATGTCTAGGAAGATATTATTCAAAACTATTGCAATAGGAGAGAGAGATTAAACTCAATTCCACTGAAACAAAAAGCAGGCAGGAGAGTTTTTAAGCACTAGTGGAAAAGTACTAGAGGCGTTAGACAGGAGCTTAGCCAATGTGATTAGGCCATTTGTGTTTTCCAGTTGGCATTTATCCAAGTTAGGCTCCTACCCTCACCCTGAGACTGGGAGATAAGAGTGGTAAATTCGTTGATAATTACACTTTAAAAGGAGAGCTTTCACATCCTTGAGGAAGACATTCCTGAGTTATAAAACTAGCAAGAGGCTGGGAAAAGATTTACATTTCAAGGGAGCAGAGAAAGAATTTATAATTGCAAGTTTTCTAAAGTCAATGCTCTATGCTTTAAGAAAAGGGAGACTAGGAATGTATATGGGGGAATAGGTGTGTGTGTGAGTGTGTGTGTGTGTGTGTGTGTGTGTGTGTGTGTAAAAGACAAAAATAGTTTTGCACTTTTCAGATAATGTACATTATATATTTATATTGATAAAACATTTAGAATGTTTATCTTGAACTTGGTAACAAAAAACTATAACACATACTTCAAAATTTTGGATTTAAAGTTTGTATTTCCTGATTATTACCTGAAGGAATTATGATAGACAATAAAAAGACAACCAAAAAACAACAACTTGACCACTTAGAAGTATGACATCCTCTCATGAATAATCCCTGAATAAAAGAGAAAATCAAAACAAATTTAAAATCATCTAAATGTAATAAAAAAGAGAACAGTTTAGATAATTACAGAGGCACCAAAAAATGAATGCCTTTATTATTTAACAATAAAAACTGAAAATAAATAAGCTGAGTATTCACGAAATTAAGAAATAAAGAGCAAAATATATCAAAAGAAAGTAAGAAGACACACTTGAAAATAGAAGCCTAAATGAATGAGAATTTTAAAACTACAAGAAAGTTTAAATTAAGCCAAAAGAAAGATTAAATAAAGACCAATGACTAGCTAATGGATAGCAAACTAATTAAGAAAAGAGGGAGAGAGAAAAACACCATAAATGAAAAATATTCCATGATAGATGAATCGAAGTATTATAACAAAATCATTCAGCAATTCTATACCAATATTAACCATTTGAGTACTTACTATGTGCTTACTATTCTAAACCTTTAGCGTATTATAATTTAATTAACACCAAAGTAAATACACTCTGACATACATACTTAACCATTTTACACATCAAAAAACTGAAGTTATACACTATATCACAATATTTACATCACAATAAATTTGAAAATGTAAAGGATAATTTCTTATCAAATTATAATTTTCTAATATTGATAGATATGAGATAAAAATACTAATAGACCACTTACCACAGAAAAAAATGGTAAGGTAATTAAGAACCAATCATTTGGTTAGTTTCACAAAAGTATTATCTAACTTTTAAAGAGAAAACAATTTCTTCCTTGTTATGGAAGATGGAAAGTTTTGACATTCATTTTATACAGCTAGTAAATCCTTAATACCATAATCAATTAATTTAGCACAAAAAAGAAAGAAAACTTGGACAGTTTTAGAAACAATTTTGAAAAAAAATAGAAGACTTAACACTACTCAATTTCAACTCTTACTATAAAGTCCCTTGTAATAAAGAGTCCAGCTTCACTTTTTGATCTTTGTCCACTGATATCTTTTAAGCTTCACCTCTCCCTCTTTCTCTTCTGCTTCACATCTGGGCAAGCTGATAAGAAAGTCTGAGCTCCCCATTTGGAGGGCACCACCAAAAGATTCAAACCGGCAAGTCACTGCTAATCCCACCTCCTAATTAGAATGAAAACCTCAAGCTAGTCTCCTTTCCTTGCTCTCTCAAGACATTTTTAGATCAGCTCAGGAGCCCAGACCTGCTCTCCCCAGAAAGCCTCCTTATGTGAATAACAAATCTTTTCATGCTATTTGTGGTGTGTGTATGTGCCATTATCATCTTGACATTGTCCTATTTCTGTAATGTGGTTACAATTCTTCAAATCAAGGCACGGCAGTGCTGCCATAATAAGAACAGATATACAGTGATGGAATAGACACTTATGATCAATTGATTTTTGACAAAAGTGCCAAGGAAATTCAATGGTGAACTGAAAATCTTTTCAAAAAATGGTTCTGAGAGAATTGGTTATTTAAAGATCCCCGTGGGACCATGAAGAGGTTCATGGAGACTTGATGGAGAAGATTGCCCAAAGCCTGGGTGTCCTAGACTTCAAGTGTGATGCCATAAATATATGAGGAAATGTTTTTTCCTTTGGGGGAGGGAATGAATGACTTCATGGAGATATAGCAATTTACTGAAGTGTATTATAGGGGGACACTTGAAAACAGGCATTGAGTAAACAATCAACAACATTTGCTACATATATAGAGTGCCATGCTAATTTAAGAGAGAGAAAAAGAGCAAGAGAGAGAGAGAACCATATGTTATATACCTATACTTTTAGAAAAGTCTAGAGAAAGATGTGGAAAGACAATACAAGGCTGTAAATACCGGTTACCTCAAAAGAGTTACCTCGAATAGAAGCTGGAGCGGGGAGGTTAATTACTTTTCTCTCATATATTTTTGTTTGTACTTTTCCAATTTTTACAATGTGCATAAGATACATTTGTGATTTTAAATAATAAATAAAATCACTAAATTTCTTTAATCAGCAAGAAAAGTTGGAACCAAATGACAAATGAATTTCAAATATCCATTCAGAACTTTGAAAGAGACAAAAAAAAATGTTGGCATGCACGTTCTAAGCTCTCTCTATATAACAGAAGTATATGCTTTAAGTAAAGGACAAAAACAAGATTATTGGCCAGCATACTGACAATCTTCAACAAACGTGGAATCAACCTGCTAAAAATGAAAATTACAAATCTAAATTGCCACAAGTAACTTCCAAATATGTCTCAAGATTTTTTCTGTCATCTTGATTTCGAATTCTGGGCCCACTCTCCATCTTCACCCTCCAGGCTTTCCCTTTTCGGCAAAAACATTAATCAGCAACAGAGCCATTATTTTTGGTACTTCAGCCTAGCATAATAATTTCAAGTAAGATCTAGCATTAGTAAAGAAGTAGAAAACTGCTATTCTCTGAAATTTCATTATTCAATTCCAGAGACAGGAACAGCTACTTTACCCTTCAAATGAAAGTAAAATCCCAAAGATGCACATGTCAGGTGAATCAGTTCCAGACAGTAGCTACCTTATCCACTCTTAAGACTAGACAGGTCATATTTGCCCTTAGTTTCAGTTTTAATGACTGAGATTTGTTTGATATTGAATATTACTACAGTAATAAAAAAAAATGGGAGATTTCAGATTCTGGCTAGAAATAAATTCGTGGATAGATAGCGATTTCCTTAGCCAAGTATATGACTGATTGTCTCTTATTAAAAGCTGCTCTAAAAATATTTTCTTCTCCTTTCCAAATACTTCCATCTTAAAGCAATTCATGCCCTATTGTAAATGAGAAATATTTCAAGATGCCAGGAAAGTGCTTCATCTCTGTTAAGGAAAAAGCAGTTTCTCCCTAAATGTGTCCAGTTCTAACCTCTGATAGGAAATGACCAGGTTATCAGGACAAAAAGGTCAGGAATAAAAGAAAATGCCTCATATGCAATCAGTCACCAATTATAGCTTATCAGCAGAACAGATGTGAAATGAGTTTCTTTGGATTGGTATTCCCTGTGTACAACCCAGTGAGACTGAACTCTCTAAATGAATAAATAAAACCCCTGCGATGTCATTCCCCTGCAACTGTTGAGCTGTTTGGTGATATGATCATTAGGGGACCTTTTTTAAAAAATGATTTGCATTTTTTTTCCAAATGAGCCAAATTTCTTTGTGTTTTGGATCAAAGCTCAGGCTTTTATTCTGTTCTGCTGGTATTATTTCAGGATTTGTAAAGCTTATTTCCCTAGATAGGACCAAATTTTCAACATCAGACAAACTCGTCGTTGGAGAAGAATTCATCTTGAGAGTATCAACAATAAGAACCAGGACACAACAATATACTTTGAAGTACACATTGTCACTAAAGAAGAGTTAGATATTAAAAAAAAGTCTTGGTTTATTGTACTAAGTACTAAGGAAGAAGTTTGTCTTCTCTAAGTCTTGAATCCAGCCTAACCAGTCAGACACCAACAGGTAGATTTCCATTTAATGAGGCAATTTTTCTTAAAGCCTAACCCTCAGTTAATAACAGGCCTCATTGAAAGGCTATTACAGGATTGCCTGGAAGACAGAAGGAGCTGTTACCCAGCAGCAAAGAGAAGTGTAATCTTCCAACCAAAACTTCTCATCATCCCAGTTGCAAGAGTGGGAAAGTCCTCTCACCTCTTCGCCCCAGTACTAGATCTGGGTCTACAATCATTTTCCATCAGAGCTATTTCAGGCAACAAAGTCAGCAAGGTGATTCCTGACAAGCTTTTGGCTGAGATACAGATCTGCTATTGTTTTAATAGTTATACATTTATTTCCATATGTATTACAAAAACAGATATAATTAGGACATGATCACACAGATATTGTTTAAGATAAACATTTAAGTAAAATAAATAAATAAATTTAAAGAAAAATATTAAGTAAATAATAATCCAGGTAGCTTTTAGATATGGCATAAATATGAGGTGATACTCAGATGGCTGAGGTTGAGGAAATTGTGACCAAAGGTGCATGCACTCTATACTAAGGCTACTAAACACCTCTGACCTTTGCACAGTCTCCTATAATGTTGATGCATCTTTTCCAACATCTCATGAAACACTCCTTCATTAGCTTGCCTGATGCCAACTTCGGTCTGGTAGACCATGTTCCATACCTAATTCCTGCTTACTGTGTGACTTTTTGCAGTTATTTAATTCCTCTGAAGTTCAATTACTTTGTTAGAAAAATAAAAATAATTCGTCTACCTCATGGTCAGTGTGGTGAGGAGTAAACAGAGAGTGTAGGTAACGGTTGAGTACAGATCCTGTATACAGTAGGCAATCACAGTCATTCAGTGTGTCAGGGATGAGGGCTTACTGAGGAAACCTTTATTCCATATGCGATGAATAACACATCCTCTGTTTTCAGTTTATCGCTTTCCAATTTGTTCAGAGAATAATAACTAAGATTATCACAAAAATTTTCTAATCAAAACCTGCAGAGGAATTACTTCCACTTACGGGAAGGTGTTAGAGATGTACTTTTCCCTATTCCTCCCACTAAGCACAACTAAAATCTCTGGACATTACATATAAAACAAACATAAGAAGAATCTAAAATGTGAATAGAGGAAGACAGACTAACTAGGAACCTTAAGACTTGAGGAATGACTTATGGTTTCCTGGGTTTTCTTTGATCTTTTATACCCTAGACACAGAGCTTAAGAAGCCAACAATCTGGAAATGCCAATGGACACAGAAAAAAAACAGCTCCCACCTCAACAAAAAAGTCTGTTCTCTCTAGTGAAAAGACAAGGAAAAGGGCATCCAACAAAAGAAAAAATTTTAGATAATAGTCACCTCCACTCCAACCAAATACCACAGGGGAAAAAGAAAAAAACTAATCCTTCATTCATTCTTCCTCCCCATACCACCAAAGATTGAGTGAGTAACCTAGATTTGCACTCATATCAGGCTAAAGTGAGGTGCTTCAAGCACCTGAGAGTTGGTATTAGAGAAGTCCTAGCAGGAAGCAAATACTTTATCTCCACCAGATGGTAACAAGACCCCCCTCCTTACGCACAGTTAGTGAAGACAATTTAGGGAGCTTGGACTTTTCATTGCTACCCATTAGTAATGAAGCACTCTTCCCCCTCTCCACTGAGGTGGTGTCAGAGGAGAAACAGAACTTTCACCAACCACCAAGTAGCAACGAGACCATGTTCCCACCCCTGACCCACTGTGGTGTCAGTGGGGGTCACCCAGGGAGAAGTTACACAGCACTTTTAACCCTCCCAGCCAGTGAGGCCTAGGGAGAACCTGAAACGCCTACCCATATTCTGCAGTAATAAGGGGGACCAAAACCAAATAGGAATGTAGACTTCTATCCAACAGGCAGTAATTGAGCAGAGCTTACCCGTCACGCCAGAGCAGTTTCAAGAAAAAGCAACCATAACAGAAGGTTTAAATATGCTCCAGAGTCTCAAAACACAATACCAAATATCCGGGTTTTAATCAAAAAAAAAAAAAAAAGCACTATTATATCAGTTAGTCAAGCTGCATTTTAAAAAGCCATCAAGAGAAGTATACACTGAGATGGTAGATATTTTAGAATTATCTAACAAAGATTTTTAAGCACTCATTATAAAAATGCTTCAAAAAAGCAATGACAGGCAAATTTGAAACACATTAAAATAGAAAGTCTCAGCAAAGAAATAGAATATATGGAGACAAATCAAATAGAAATTTTAGAATTAAAAAATACAATGACCAAAAGAAAAAAATCCCTCAATAAATAAGCTCAACAGCCAAATGAAAGGGACAAAGGAAATAATCATAGGGCTAGAAGATGTAATAATAGAAATTACTCGATTCTAATCTGAAAAACAGAAATAACATGAATTTTTTAAAAAAGGGAATAGATCTTCAGAGGCCTGTGGGAATATAACAAAAGATCTAATACTCATATCATTGTATTATCAGACAGAGAGAAGAGAGAGGAAAGGACTGAAAATATACTGAAAGAGATAATTGCTAACAACTTGCCAGATTTGGCAAAGGATATAAACTGACAGATTTAAGAAGCTGAACAGACTCAAAACAGAATAAACTCAAAGAAATCTCCAACAAGAACATTATAGTTAAATTTCTAAAAATCAAAGACAAAGAAAATATCTTGAATAACGTGAAAAAAGAACATCTAATCTACAGAAGAAAAACAGTTTAATAGCAGATATCTCACAAGAAATCATAGAAGATAGAAAGAAGTGCCACTACATTTTCAAAATAGTGAAAGAAAAGAACTATCAGTGCAGAATTCTATCTGCAGTACAAATATTGTAAAGGGATAAAAGGGAAATCAAAACATTCTCAGATAAAGAACCTTCAAAAGACTTCATCACCAAATGATTTACACTAAAAGAATGAATAAAAGTAATCTCTAAACACAAAGGAAACAATAAAAGAAGGAATCTTAGGATATCAGGAAAGAAGAAAAAATACAGTAAGCAAAAAAATATTTTATATAAATAAATACAATAAACTTCACTTCTCATCTGGAGTTTTCTAAATTATCTGATGGTTGAATCAAAAGTTCTAACAATGTCTGATATGGTTTTAAAGGAACATAAAGGAAATACTTAAGACAATTATATTATAAAAGGGCAACTGTAAGAGACCATAAAGAAAAGTTTCTACATTTTACTCAAATGGGTAAAATGATACCACCAGTATACTGTAATAAGTTATGTATGTATAATACAATACTTAGAGCAACCACTGAAAAACTATACAAAGAAATATGCCCAAAATTACTACAGATAAACCAAGTGGAATTAAGAAAAAAGTTCAAGTAACCCACAAGTCAGGGAAAAGAAAACAGAGAAAGAGAGAAACAGAGACAGAGAACAAAAAAAATCAAATGGCAGATTTAAGCTCTAACATATCAATAATTACATTAATGTAAATGGTCTTAATATCCAAATAAAAGGCAGAGATTGGCAGAGTTGATTAAAAAAATGACTTTCATATGCTGCTACAAGAAATTCACTTCAAATATAATGATACTGGCAGATTAAAAGTAAAAGGATAAAAGAGGATATATTGTACAAACATTAATTAAAAGAAAACGAGAATGGCTATATTAATATCAGAGAAAGTAGAGTTAACTTCAGACCAAAGAAAATTATCAGATACAGAGAGGGACATTATATAATGATAAAAGGGTCATTCTGCCAAGAAGACATAGCAATTCTAAATGTGTACATCAAACAACAGAAATGTAAAACAAACGAAGCAAAAACTCATAGAAATGAAAGTAAAAACAGACAAATCTATAATTATAATTAGAAACTTCAATACCCCTCTCTCAACTATTGATAGAACAACTAAACATAAAATCAAAAAGGATACAGAACAACTCAACATCACTAACCAGTAAGATCTAATCAACATTAACAGAAGACTCCACCCAACACAACATAGCATGCATTTTTTTCAACTTCCCACAGACCATGAACCAAGATAAGCCATATCCTGAACCTTAAACTAAACCTTAACAAATTTAAAATAATTAAAATCATAGAGTATGTTCTCTGACCACAATGGAATCAAACTAGAAATCAATCACAAAAAGAAAACAGGAAAAATCTTCAAACATTTGGAAACTGGGCAACATATTTCTCCACAATCTATAGGTCAAAAACAATTTCCCAAGAAAAATAAAAAAATATATACTGTGCTTATTGAAAAGGAAATCACAACATACCAAAATTTATGGAACACAACTAAAGCAATGTTAAGAGGGAAATTTATGGCACTAAATGCATAGAGTAAAAAATTGTAAAAGTCTCAAACCAATAAACCAAATTCTCATCATGAAAACCTATAAAAATAAGAGCTAAAAAAAGAAAACTTCAAATCGAGCAGAAGGAAGGAGATAATAAAAATAAAGCAGAAATCAATGAAATCAAAAATAGAAAAACATTGGAGAATAATCAATGAAATAGAGTTGATGAGCCAATTCTTTGAAAACATTAATAAAAATTATAAATCTCTAGCATAACTTACAAAGAAAAAGGAAAGAAGACACAAATTGTCAATATCAGGACTAAAACAGGAAGTCACTACAGACCCTACAGACATCAAAAGAATAATAAGGGAATATTATGAACAAATATATATACATAAATTTGGCAACTTGGATAAAATGGACCAATTCTTCAAAAAATACAAACTATAACAATTCATCCAACATAAAGTAGAGAATTTGGATAGCCCTATCATCATTAGAGAATTTGAATTCATAATTTAGAAAATTCAAAAAAGAGATCTCCTGGATCAGATGGTTTCAGCAAATGTTTAAAGAAAAATTAACATCGATTCTACATAATCTCTTCTTGAAAACAGAAGAGGAGGGAACACTTTCCAATTCATTTTATGAAGCTTGTATTAATCTGACATCAAAAATAGGCCAAAAAATGTCCAAAGGAAAACCTAGAGACCAATATCACTCATGAATATAGCCATAAAATAATTATTAACAAATTATGAGCTAATGGGACTCAACAATATGTAAAAATAATTACATACCATGACCATGTGGAGTTTATGAAGAAAAATCACATGATCATATAAATTGATACAGAAGCATTTGACAAAATCCAATATATGCATTAATAATAACATAAACTATCATAAAAATAGGAATAGAGGGAGTACCTTCTTCAAATTGATAAAGATTATCTACAAAAAAAAAAAAACGAAGAAACCAACACCTAGCATTTTATTTAATGGAAAGACTGAATATTTTCCCCTCTAAGACCAAGAACAAGGCAAGGATGTCCACTCTTCCCACTCTTGGATAGAGTCACGTATAAAACTTAATTCAAAATGGAAGTTCTACCCAGCACAATTAGTCAAGAAAAGGAAATAAAACACCTATATATCAGAAAGGAAGAAACAAAAATGTCCCTATTCAGATGATATAATCGTCTATGGAGAAAATCACACACACACACACACACACAGCTATTAAAAAAAATTTTTCCTAGAACTAATAAATGAGTTTAGGAAGTTTTCAGGATACAAAATAAAGATACAAAAATTAACCCCTCTCCAGACATGCCAATCTTGGTCCTCATTTCAAAACCAGTGTAATTCCTACCATCTTCAGAAAGCCAGCCCTTAGCTTGAGGACACAGAGTGATCCCTCCCATCTCTGAATTTCTATAAAACTTAACTTTCATCTATTTGTCTTGCTGAGATTTACTCCCTTGTCAATTCAAAGATAAATTTTAGATGCTCCTTCCTCCCTAATCTGGAAAAGGACTTACCTTCCTAAAAAGATAAACTTTTAATTGAAGGCAGGGAAGTATACTGCATACTTCTTACATTTTATATAGTGTTCAGTATAAATATTTACTTGACCATCTATCAAACATTAAGTCTCTACAAGTACTAGGCTCTGTACTAAGTAGCAATAACTCTATTGACAGTGAGAGAGTGAGGATATATTCAATACTTATGGATGATGGTAAAACTTTGAAACAGTTTCTGTTCATAAAGGAACAATTCGAGAATATAAAAAATCTATCTGGCCCATGCCCCATTCCCTCAGGATCAGGCTTTAACTAGAATGTCAACTAGGAAGGGAACATTTCCAACCTGGTAAAGGACAGCTGAAAAACTTACAGCTGATATCAAACTGAATGTAGTTCCCTCATTAGGAACAAGACAAGGAACTCCGCTATCATTGTTTCTGGACAACATTCTAACTTAGAGCAATCAGACAAGAAAGTGAAATAAAAAGAATCCAGAAAGAGGTAAAATTGTCTTTCTCCTTGGACATTTTGACCACCTGTGCAGAAAATATGATGGAATCTACAAATAAACTACTAGAACAACTGAATGAATTTATCTAGGTTACAGGATGCAAGATCAATATACAAAAATTATTTTTATTTTTACATACTAGCAATGAATAGACATGGAAACTTTAAAAAGATACCATTTACAATATCATCAGAAAATCTGAAGTTCTTAGGGATTAATTTGACAAAAGACGTCCAATATCTGAACATTAAAAACTACAAAACATTACTGAGAGAAATTAAAGATGACCTAAGTAAATGAATAAATATACGGTGTTCATAAATCAAAGACTCAATATTGTTAAGATGTCAATTCTTCACAAATTTATTTATAGATTTAATGCAATGCCAATCAACATCACAGTGGTTTTTTTTTCTAAAAATTGGCAGTTGATTCTAAAATAAAAAGACCTAGAATAAGAAAAAAAGTTTTAAAAAGAACAAAGTTGGTGTACTAATTTACTACCTGATTTTAAAACTTACATCTTTAGTAATCAAAACAGTGTAATATTGGCATAAAAATACACAAGTAGATCCAAATACACAAGAAAGTATAGATATAGAAACATATACAGACAAATGATTTTTGACAAAAATTCAAAGGCATTTCAGAGGAGAAATGATTCAGCAAATGTTTCTGAAAAAATCAGATAGCATATACAAATGAAAAATGAATTTCTACACATGACATATAAAAATTAATTCAATATGGACCACAGACCAAATGTAAAATCTACAATTATAAAGCTTCTAGAAGAACATATAGGAAAAAATCTTTGTGTCCTAGGGTCAAGTAATTATTTCATAGGTATGATGCCAAAAGCATGATCCATAAATGAAAAACTTAATTTCTTCAAAGTTAAACACTTCTCTTCAAAAGACACTGCTAAGAGTCAAACCAAACTGGGAGAAAATACAGTCATGTGTCACTTGACTACAGGGATATGTTCTGAGAAATGCATCATTAGACAATTTTGTCATTGTGCAAATGTCATAGACTGTACTTCCACAAACCTAGATGGTATAGCCTACTACACACCTAGGCTATATATTAATAGTATAGCCTATTACTCTTAGACTACACACCTGTACAGCATGTTACTGCACTGAATACTTTAGGCAATTATAAAAAAAATTGTATTATCATCATAAGTATTTGTGTATCCAAACATATTTAAATATAGAAAAGGTGCAGCAAAAAATACAGTATTATAATCTTATGGAACCACTATCCTACATGTGGTCTGTCATTCACCAAAACATCATCATGAGGTATATGACTGCATTTGAAAATTACATATATGATAAAAGACTTGTGTCTAGAATATGTAAGTAAATCTGAAAACTCAATAAAAAGAAAGCAAAAATCCAGTAAAAAATTTGCAAATGATTTGAACAAATATCTCACCAAGGAAGAAGTCTGGCTAATAAGTACATGATATGTTGCTCAACATCATTAATTATTAGGGAATTGCAAATGTAAACCACAATGAGATATCACTACATACTTACCAATATTAAGATGTCTTAAATTAAAAGAAAAAAAGACTGATTCTATGAAATATTGGCAAAGATGTGGAAGAGTTAGAACTCACATACATTGCTGGTGGGAATATAAAATGGCACAATCACTTTGGAAAGCAGTTCGACAGTTTCTTAAAAAGTTAATTATACATCTAGTGTATGATCTAACCATTCCACTCCTTGAGAAACGAAAATATATATTGTTACAAAGACACGAATAGTCACATTAGCTTTATTTGTAATGGCCAAAAACTGGAAACGACTCAAATGGCCATCAGTAGGTGAGTGGGTAAACATTTTGTGGCATATCCATATGGTGGGACACTAATTTGCAATAAAAAGGAATGAACCACATGCAGCAATATGAATAAATATAAAATAATGTTGCTGGGTGAACACAGTCAGACAAAAAGAACACAAAAGATATTATCCCATTAATATAAAACTCTATAAAACACAACAAATTTATAGTGACAGAAAGAAGACCCTGGTTGCTTGAGGAGGAAGCAAAGAGAAGAGGAGAGGGAGGAAGAGAGAAGGGATGAAGGTGCATGAGCAAACTTTTTGTGGAGACGTATATACATGCATTAACATTATCTTGTCCATGGTGATGGCTTCATGTGTGTATTCATTTGTCAAACACATCAAATTGTACACTTTAAATATACACTGTTTATTGTATGTCAATTGAACTTCAATAAAGCTGTTTAAAAAATACTGAACAAAAACTTCCAATATTATGGCCACACTTCAGACCAATTAAGTATTCAGGATCTCTAGGAGTGAGACTCATCCAAATATTAATATTTTTTAAAGTTCCCAAAGTGACTCTAATATGCATCCAATGCTCAGAAGCACTGCAATACAGAAGGGCTCTAGGAAATAACAGAGGGAGAATGCAATCAGTGGTGTGCTATGTTCTAGAGAAGCCAAGCAATGAGCAACTGAGAAGAATCCACATGATCAGGCAAAGAAATTAATGACATCTGTCAAAAAAAGTGAGTCAGGCGGTGACTCATGCCTGTAATCCTAGCACTTTGGAAGGCTGAGAAAGGAGGATTGCTTGGGGCCAGGAGTCTGAGGTTGCAGTGATGACACCACTGCACTGTAGCCTCCGCAACAGAGAGAGACCCTATCTCAAAAATAAAAAAAAATTTTAAAGGTGAGTCACAACGTGATCTACAACATCAGCTACTCTGGGTTCAACTAATCTTTATTCCAAAAATTACACAGAAAACCTTCAGGCAAGACTCTAAAGGGGAGGATTCTATTGACTGTGTGACGTGGTGATGGATGACTTAGGTTCTATAACAAATTTGCCAAGTGGGAAAACATACACATACATATGCTTTGTTTCTATTTTAGGTTTTCCCATGGAACTCTTACAAGAAAGGAAAATCACAGCTTAAAATTAAAATAGTTCCTTCGAGACACAATGCAAATTGCCACAGCTTTAATTTTTCAATTACAAAAAATCAGGGAAGAAAGCAAACATTTTTATTTCTCTAGTGCTTCTGCTACAAACTCAGTCATACGTTTGCAGAAATCAATACACAGGTACAAATACTTTCTATTAAAGAAACTTAGAATTTCAGCCAGGCATGGTAGCTCGCGCCTGTATTCCTAGCACTCTGGGAGGCCGAGGCTGGCGGATTGTTTGAGCTCAAGAGTTCGAGACCAGCCTGAGCAAGAGCGAGACCCCGTCTCTACTAAAAATAATAGAAAGAAATTATCTGGACAACTAAAAATATATAGAAAAAGTTAGCCGGGCATGGTGATGCATGCCTGTAGTCCCAGCTACTCGGGAGGCTGAGGCAGGAGGGTCGCTTGAGCCCAGGAGGTTTCTGTGAGCTAGGCTAACGCCACGGCACTCGCTCTAGCCAGGGCAACAGAATGAGACTCTGTCTAAAAAAAAAAAAAAAAAGAAACTTAGAATTTTGAAGGATGATAAATATTCTACAGATATCAAAAGAGGTTACCAGAGGCTTTTTACCTATGGTCTGAGTGAGCTTCGGAATATTGTAGACAACCTTACATTACATGCATATGTAAATTTTGGAAAATGATGAGACCAGAGCTTTTTTATACATAGAAGTCTTGCTGGCCTTAAAGCGTAAAGTATAATTACCCCAAAGCAAGCATATCTAAGCATACTTTTATTCAATAGATCATATTCCCCAATGGGGAAACAATTTCCCTAAGAGTGGGGAGGTTAGTGTAAGTCACAAAAATGCCACTGTACAAAACTGACAGCTATGTTAACCAGACCCACCAAACAGCTCTTATTACCTACTTGCATGAGGTCCATTTAGTATATTGGCAAATCTTTCTACCTCAATGGCAAGGCATATTTGAGGGATGCTGACAGATCTTCAGCTATTCTTACTGAATAACCCCTGTGTATAGCTCTCTGCTGGAGTACTTGGATGAAAAGCCAGGAGTCACAAAATTGGAACTTTTCTGAGAAATTTTAAAAGAGCAAGTGTTTTAAAAGCCTTTTTCAGTCATTTTCCCCACAGGGCTAATTTCTGTCTCAAGCAAATGGAAAATATATCTCAATGAGGAGGATTATAAAGTGATTATAGTGTATATAGTGGTTATCTGATTCCACTAAGCTCGAGGGGTCAGAGGCAAGTACATACAGAAGGAATGTGAGTGCTAGAAAGGACCACAGAGCTGGTCGGCTAGTGAGAAAATGAAAACACGAGAGTTTTGGGAAAGAGCTGAGAAAGTTAATCCTGGTCTGAAGGGAAATATGAAAATGTTATATTTTTTAGAAATACCATGTCTTTAATCCATAAAAATCACAAGAAGAGAAATTCACAAAATATTTTTTATTCCCAAGTAACACAGATTCTTGCCATGAAAGAAACATCTCAGGCTGCAGAGTCAAGCTGAATTTATTGTTCCACTCACAAGAAACCCCAAAACAAATAAACCTCTCTGCATCGACACTATCATTCCATTTCCTTATGAATTTCCTCTCTCATCCTCCAGTTTCTCTGATTGGTTGAATAAATGCAATAATTATCCCACTGTATGCATGCTTTTTCTATTGAGTTCCCCCTCTGTAATGAGTATTAAGGCAATTTATGCTTTTTAGTCATGAGACCTGCTGCAATGTTAACACTATCTTTACTTACCTCTGTATTTATTTTGGTTCTTTTCTCAACTCCTTCTAGGACACCATAGGTTTTTACATTGTATTGAAGTACCCTACAGTGAGCACTAAATTCTCACCCATATTGAGATTCAGAAAAGGAAAATCACATTAAATGGAAATGGTAAATTTCTAGGCTGTGATGATAAAAAGTTTAATAGAGGCAGCTGATAATAGACAAACATTGTAGTTCTTAAATGGTTATAATTATTAATTTGGATGGTTATAATTAATGGTTATAATTATTAATGGTTATAATTATAATTTGGATCTATGGATTTAAAATATTGTCTGATAAATTGCAAGGCAAAGATTAAATGACTTTACTACTAGAGAGTCACAACAGAGACAATGTCTTGGAATTTAGACAGAAAGAATCAAGGATCATCTTACAAAAACAGGACCACAGTATACAATCTAAAATAAATCATAATCTAGGCCAAGTTAAAATGTATTGGGAGAAAAATGCATTGAGAAAATGAGAATAAGATCCATCCACTTATTTTTGTAACTCCCTTAGTCACTACAGACCGTGAAAGGATACCTCTGCCAGAAATAGCCACATTAGAAACCATTGCTTAAAAGAATGTTCAAGAATAGTGGTTCTCCGCATTCTACTAAGTGAGGTATCCCAAGAATGGAAAGACAAGCACCACATGTACTCACCATCAAATTGGTATTAACTGATCAACACATAAGTGCACATATAAGAATAACATCTATTGGATGTTGGGCAGGGGGTAGGGAGGAGGGGGAAGGAGGGAGGAGGGGACGGGTATATGCATACACAAAGAGTACAATGAGCACCACCCAAAGGATGGACATATTTGAAACTAGGACTTTGGGGGGAGGGGGGGCAACGGTAACATACATAACCTAAACATCTGTACCCCCATAATATGCTGAAATTAAAAAAAAAAAAGAAAGAATAGTGGTTCTCAAAGTGTGGTCCCTGGAAAAGTAGCATCAGTGTTACCTTAACTTTTGCTTAAAATGCAAACTCTCAGGCCCTTCCACACACTAACTGAATCAGAAATTCTGGGGATGAGGCCTGGCAATTGGTTTTTTAATATATTCTGGAGGCAATTCTGATATTTCCAAAAGTTGATCTGCAAAGATATAAATCACTTTTCTGGTTTTTAGCTGATTTTCTTTTTGGCCTCAGCCTAAAGTAGGGGTGAAAAGTACATAGAGAGTATTTTTACAAATGACTGTTCTTGAATAATATGTTCCTTTATCCGCATTGCCCTTCTCATTAGAGGAAATTATGGTTATTGAAACCATATTATCCATTCTATCCTTGCTATTGCTTTCTTAAAAATGGAGGAGAATCTGGTTTTTCCATCTCCATTAACACTGACTTAATTCAGGATTTCATTATCTTATCTGAATTTTCATACCCACCAAGTAACCTAAGTCCCTCCTACTTTGCCCTACCCCAATCCCTCACTAATCAGAGTAATGTATCTAACTCTAAATCTGATCACTGACTCTTTCTGTCCTTTCAAGGTTTTCCCTTCCCTGCACTCTTGTCTACAAGTCAACCCAAACTCCCTGGCCTGGCTTTTAAGGCCTTTTATTACCTAGCTCTATCCTAACTTGGAGGACTTAACTCTTACTTCATCCTATCAACAATCCTGTTCTTTAGGCAACATCAACATCCTTATTATTCCTGGGTCCTCCCAAAGTCCCTTAGGTGCTGAGACCTGTGCTTACTCTCCCTAGCCTGTACAACTATAGTATTAACATATACACACTTGTAGACTTACAGTTCCATCAGTTTTCCCCTCATTGCAGTTCTCTCTGGTATCTCTCTTCTTTCGTTCAGGAACTAAAGCTGGATCAGCTAATATGATATACTAACCTGTGCCAAATGGAAACGGCCACAGGAAACCTCTCTAATCATAGGCATATTTTAAGTCAGACCGTCTGGAAAAAGGGTTTCTGCTCCTCTGCTAATCCATCCATGACCCAAAATGTGGAAGTTTCACATTCTTTAGGTAGAAAAGTTAGTACTAGCATGTAAGACCAGTGAAGAATATTTGGAACTCCTAAGCATAAATTTTTGAATAAGATCATGCCAGTAGAGTACAGAAAATATCTCTTGCATATATATAGGTGCATTTATCATACACCCTGAACTATCTGGGACAGTTCTAATTTAGAAATGAATTTTTTCACACTGTCTCCCTAAATTATTAGTTTTGACATTTTGTCATGTAAAATATATCCTAGACCTCTTATGCCACCTAGAAAAGGCATTAAAGTCCTTTGAGCTATTGTGTTTTTTCATTTGGAAAATATATCTAAATCAAAGAGTATTTGCCCAACACATAAATAACTCTGACTCATATCTGAAATCCATGTAATGTGGATTTTCTAATTCTAATTCATGTGTCCCCTGCACATGAAGTTCTTTCTGGCCCAGATAATTATTGTTGATGTCCATCAAAGCAATGATAATGGTTCTTGGATCAACAGCCATTGTTTATTGTTGCTTTTCAGTCTAATTAACTTCTTAATAGAAAAGGAATTTTTCTAAGAGGAAAATTAAAATGATAAGAGAGAAGGTGTTGATAATAGATTATCAGGGATCCATTCCCAACATTCCTAAACCTATTTGAGTTCCTGGGCATATATTAAAGATATTTTCTGTAATTAGTGTTTAAAGCAATATCAAATTGATAGTTTGGATTCTATGAACCAAGTATGTCCATTCAGAAAAAAAAAATCATAATTTCAGAAATTTTAAAGCATCACACTTGATCCGAAATCTACTAAAGTGAAGAACTATGTCAAAAGAATTTTACAATTTGTGACGTTTTCTCACAGATGAAGCTTCTTTTTGTTGCCACTCTTTTTCCAGACTGTATCAAAAACTTTGGGCTACAGTAAAGATCAAAAAGGAACACAGTTGTAACACCTCTGTAATGCATGACAAAGGACGATGGATATGTCATGTGATTAATGTATTTATCCAACATAGGTGATACAGATGATATAAAAAGAGGAGGTAGCCTTACACTTCTGAAGACACGATGCTTATGCAGTTTATGGATCTGTAATGTTTATGACCTTCAAGGACCGAATATCTAAACACTTAGCAGCATCTTGATTAAAGACATGAAAGTCTAGCAAGCAAAAAATAATTTTTCAATAACTCAAAATTTTACTTGTATTTCTTTAAAAAAATTGCAGATGTACACTGATCCTCACTTTTCTAAGTGTCTTCTCCCTTTATTTGCCCACCCATTGTCCACAAACTCCTGAGCTTCTTCCTCATCCTTTACTCCTACTCTTCCCCAAATTAATTTTTCAAATTATTGCTCACACATTTATTATTCTCCTTCAGTGCTTTTTTCCTGATCCTGTATCAACCAAAACTCAAAAAATCTAATCTGTCAAGCCAAGATTCTCTGAAGAATGATGTAAGAGAAGAGAAAAAATTAGGCCAAGCCAGAATCTTAAGGTTAGGGGATTCATGTTATTCATTTCCCTCACATATGGATCTAAGAAATTATCCAAAATACAATATCAGAACCTAATTTAACACTCTTCAGCTTAATTTCATCTGAGACAGAGAAAGTTTACAAAGTTACCAAAATGAAGCTAGTTTTTGCTCACTTTTAGGTTTAGAATTAACAGGTAAGTTAAACCACTGCTAGAAATAGAGGAAAAAATATTTCCAGTTTAGAAAATCAGAAATTTTTTGTAACTGAAAACTGTTGAGGAATTATTGTGATAGATACTGCCCCTTTTCCCTCAATGTCTTACACATAATAGTTTCTTAATAAATATTTCTTGATTAATTAAATTTTCAGATTATTTTTCTTTCATTTTTTTTAAAGATTCTCTAATCATTAGAGAAATGCAAATCAAAACCACAATGCGATATCTCCTAACCCCAGTGATATTGACCTCTATCAAAAAATCTCAAAACAACAAATGCTGGTGAGGATGAAGAGAGACAGGAACACTCATAGACTTCTGGTGGGACTGCAAACTAGTGCAACCTTTGTGGAAAGCAATATGGAGATACCTTAAAGAGATACAAGTAG
>CAUYSK010004170.1:0-13648 GCA_963575035.1 Avahi laniger | reverse complement strand
GGGTCTCACTCTTGCTCAGGCTGGTCTCGAACTCCTGAGCTCAAGCAATCCTCCTGCCTCAGCCTCCCAGAGTGCTAGGATTATAGGCGTGAGGCACCGTGCCCAGCCCTAACCATTTTTAAGTGTTTAGTGCATTGGTGTTAAGTGTATTTACGTTGTTGTGAAATAGATCTCTAGAACTTCATCTAGAAAATCTGAAATTCTATACCCATTAAACAATTACTCGTCTTTCCCTCCACCTACCAACCCCTGGTAACCACTATTTACTTTCTGTTTCTATGAATTTAACTACTTTGGATACCACATATAAGCAGAATCATACAATATTTTTCTTTCTGTGATTGGCTTATTTCACTTAATATATGTTTTCAAGGTTCAACCATGTTGTACCATATGACAGAATTTCCTTCCTTTTTTTTTTTTCTCTTTTGAGATAGAGTCTTTCTCTGTCACCCTGGAGTGCTATGGTGTCAGCCTAGCTTACAGCAACCTCAAACTCCTGGGCACAAGCAATCCTCCTGCCTCAGCCTCCTGAGTAGCTAGGAGTACAGATGCGCATCACCATGCCTGGCTGATTTTTTTCTGTTTTTAGTAGAGATGAGGTCTCGCTCTTGTTCAGGCTGATCTCGAAATCCTGAGCTCAAGCAATCCTCCCACCTCAGCCTCCCGGCTTTAGAATTTCCTTCGTTTTTAAGGCTGAATAATATTCCATTGTATGTATATACCATATTTTATTTATCTATTAATCTGTTGATAGACATTTGGGTGGCTACCACCTCTTAGCTATTGTGAATAGCGCTACTATGAACATGACACTGAGACTATGCTTTCAGTCCTTTTGGATATATACCCAGAAGTGAGATTGCTGGATCATATGGTATTTTTTAAAACTTTTTGAGGAAGCTCCATACTATTTTCCATAGCAGTTGCACCATTTTACAGTCTCACCAACAGTGTTCAAGGGTTCCCGTTTCTCCACTTCCTTGCCAATCCTTGCCCTTCCCTTCTCTTCCCTTCTCTTCTCTTCCCTTCCCTTCCCTTCCTTTCTCCCTTCCCTTCCTTTCTTTTTTTTTTTTTATAGTAGCCATCCTAATCAGGCCCATGTAGTTTTAAAAATTTTACTTTATTTTACTATAAAAATTTTATAGTAGCCATCCTAATCAGGCCCGTGTAGTTTTAGAAATCTTTAAAAAGATTTCTACAAAACATTCATGGATAATCATAACTTTAGATAAACTTTTCCTAAATCTAGAAAAAGAAGAAACATTCTTATACTCATTTTCTGGGTTATTCAGATATGAATAATGTCTACATAAAAAGCCTAAGATAGTTTGCTGATATATTCTTAAAGGAAGTAAGGCTGTTAGATAAAAGATCAAGATATGATTATGTTCCTGTATACAAACAACACATAACAAATTTAATTTTTAAAAAATAGGTTTATGGGCCAGGCTCAGTGGCTCACACCTGTAATCCTAGCACTTTGGGAGACGTAGGTGGGAGGATCACTTGAGCCAGGAAGTTTAAAGTTGCAGTGAGCTATGATGACACTGCTGCACCCTAGCTGGGGTGACAGAGGGAGACTCTATCTATTAAAAAATAAAAACAAAAACAAAAAACCTCCTAGAAACAACTCAGATGTCTATCAGTAATAGAATGAAGAAACGGTAGAATATTCATGTAATGTTAGACAGTGATGAGAAAATAAAAAGATAATAGCTCCATGTATCAATATAAATAAGTCTTAAAATATAATGCTAAGTGAAATGCTAGAGAATTATTCCTCCTATACAAAGTTTGTAAAGATACAAAATACGTTAGGAGATGGAACACCTGTGGAAAAATAATAAGGGAATTTGGAAGGGGTAAAAAGTAGTGGTAGAGGAAGAAAAGTCTGAGGAAAAACCAATCTTGCATTCCAAGGAACCTAAAAAGAAGCAGCCAGACAGGATCAGAACCAGATAGTTTTTCGGTCATAAATAAAATTGTACTAGGTTGAAAGTAATTCATTCTCTGTGTGATTGGTCTTTGTGTATGTATTTTTATATTTTATCACACCTTTAAAAAAGTCTGCTAAAATTCTGTTTTAAATTAGGTAGTATTTTGAAACTATTTGTGTTGGATTACTTTTTCTTTTATTGAGATATAATTCAAATGCCATATATCCACATTTTAAAGTGTACATTCAGGCCAGTCATGGTGGCTCACACTTGTAATCCTAGGGCGAGGCAGGAGGACCACTTGAGCCCAGGAGTTCAAGACCAGCCTGAGCAGCATAGCGAGACCCCATCTCTACAGAAAATAAAAAAAATTGGCCAGGCACGGTGGCTCACGCCTGTAATCCTAGCACTCTGGGAGGCCGAGGTGGGTGGATTGCTCAAGGTCAGGAGTTCGAGACCAGCCTGAGCAAGAGCCGAGACCCTGTCTCTACTAAAAAATAGAAAGAAATGATCTGGACAACTAAAAAATATATATATAAAAATTAACCGGGCATGGTGGCGCATGCCTGTAGTCCCAGCTACTCGGAAGGCTGAGGCAGAAGGATCGCTTGAACCCAGGAGTTTGAGGTTGCTGCGAGCTAGGCTGATGCCACGGCACTCTAGCCCGGGCAACAGAGCAAGACTCTGTCTCAAAAAAAAAAAATTAGCTGGGCTTGATGGATGCATGCCTGTATTCCTACCTACTTGGGAGGCTAAGGTGGGAGGATTGCTTGAGCCCTGCAGTTTGAGGTTGCAGTGAGCTATGATCATGCCACTGCCCTCTAGCCTGGGTGACAGAACAAGACCCTGTCTTAAAAAAAAAATAAATAAATAAAGTGTACAAATCAGTGATTTTTTTAATATATTCACATAGTTGTACAGCTATCAATGCTATTTAATTCCAGAACATTTTCATCACCCCAAAAGAAATCAGGTAGCCCTTAAGAGTTACTTCCCATTTTCCTTCTCCCCAGCCTATGGCAACCATTAATCTACTTTTTGTCTTTATGGGTTGCCTGTTATGGACACTTTATATAAATGGAATGACATGGTATATGGCCTTTTGTGTTTGGCTTTTTCACTTAGCATAATGTTTGAGGTTCATTCAATTGTGGCAGGTATCAGTACTTCCTTCCTTTTTCTGGCTGAAGAATATTCTACTTTATGGATATACCACATTGGTTTATCCATTCATCAGTTAATGAACATTTGGATTGTTTCTACTTTTTGAGTATTTTGAATAATGCTGCTGTGAACATTTATGTACAGGTTTTTATGTGGATTTAAATGTTTTCAGTTCTCTTGGGTATATACCTAGGAGTGGAATTACTGGGTCACGTTTTATGTCCCTGACAGCAGTGATTTAGGGTTTCACTTTTTCCACATTGTCACCAATGCTTATTATTATCTGTCTTTTTGATTATGGCCATCCTAGTGGATATGAAGTGATATCTCACTGTAGTTTTGATTTGCATTTTCCTAATGACTAATGATGTTGAGCATCTTTTCATGTGCTTATTGGATAGACATTTGTGTGTCTTCTTCACTGAAATGTCTGTTCAATATTTTATTCTCTGTGGTGCCATTGTAAATGGAATTGTTTTCTTAATTTCGTTTTTGGATTATTCATTGCTAGTGTGTAGAAATACTATTTTGTATCTTGCAACCTTGCTGAACTTGTTTATTAGCTCTAATAGCTTTTATTCCTTATGATTTTCTATATGCAAATAAAGATAGAGATAGTCTTCCTTTTCTATCTGGATGCCTTTTATTTTACTTCCCTAATTGTCCTAGCTAGATCCTCAAGTACAATGTTGAATAGAAATGGTGAGAGCAGACATCGTTGTGTTGTTTTTGATATTGGGGAAACATTCAGTTTTTGACCATTAAGTATGATGTTAGCTGTGTGTTTTCCATAGGTTTTTTTTTTTTTATCAAATCGAGAACATTCCCTTCTATTCCTAGCTTTTGAGTATTTTTATCATGAATGGGTGTTTAATTTTGTCACATGCTTTTTCTGCATCTATTTAGGTGATCATGTGGTTTTTGTCCTTTTTTCTATTAATATGATGTGTTAACTTGGTTGATTTTTGTTCGTTGAACCAACCTTGCATTCCTGAAATAAATTTCACTTGGTCATGATATATCATCCTTTTTATATGTTGCTGGAGTTGGTTCACTAGTGTTTTGGTGAGGATTTTTGTGTCTGTTCATAAGGGATATTGGTCTGTAGTTTTCTTGTGTTGTCTTTTTCTGGTTTTGGTATCAGGATTGGGCCTCACAGAATGAGTTGAGAAGTGTTCCCTCCTCTTTTTGGCTACTTTCCCTACCCCCTGAATGTCTAATTCTACTTTTTTTCAGTTTTGTTAATGACTTTTAGAATTATATTAATGCTATTTTTGTTCTGCTTATTCTTTTAAAGAATATGCAGAAATACTTTGTGATATTCATAACTGAATTTAGCTTACCAGTTAGGAATATGACTCTTGGTACCCAGCAAAGTGTTAATGAAATTTCTGGTATTCCAATGACATCTGCTTAGTATACTGTCTGTCTCAGATAGATAAACACAAAGGTCCATAAAAATTAGAGATAAGAGAGACTGTGGAGGTACAATCAGACATTTTGTAGATAAGTAGACCAGAGAGTTTAAGATGATTGTCCAAAGTTACATTGCTAGATTATGACTGAGCCAGGAGATTTTACTTTACTAGCTTTTATTCACCAATGATTAGTAGTCTGTGAAAAGGATAGGTTTTAAAAAAAGCTTCAATTTCATCTATGGTTTGTTAGCAATGCTGAGAAACAGTATTCTATTTATTTGAATGAAATAGGTCTAAAACTTGTCATGCCAAATCATTCTATACTCCAACTGGAGAAGTCCTTGAACATACAATTAATTCATTACTATCAGGAGGAAGTTATTCTTATTAGCATTTTTGGAGTCTTCAAAGTAATTAACTTTAACTGAAGAAACTGTTTACCCAAATTACATAATATGAGTGGGCAAAATGAGGCAGTGTCAAAATGAATTGAAATCTGAAGGAACTATCTTTAGCTTGGGGGGAGGTACGGAGAGATGGAAAATCACGTTAATATATCAACCTAAATGTTTTAACTTTTAATTAATTATTAACCATTTTGCCTCCTTATTGTTGAAATCATTGTTCATTTTTGCTGCAAAACAAGAGTTTTAGAGAAACATATTTTCGAAGAAAAAAATCAGCAGTATAATTTTAAGAAAATGTCATATATGTCTCTAAAGATAAAATCATACTTCAGTTTTGGTTAGCCAAGAAGCTCAACTAAAACTACCTGCTGGAAACTGCAGTTTTCTGTCTCAACATCAGTAACATACGATCCAAAGTCTATATTGTGATTGGCTGTTATATTGTTTTCATTCAGAGATTAGTTTTGCCAACAACGTCTGATTTGGAATTGGGATTTAGCTCACAAAGCAGGTTGGTTTTGGGGGCATAGGAAGGGGTTAGTGTTACTAATGAGTACACTACAGAGAAATCATTCCAGTGGAGAAAAATAGCATTTGTCCATGCATGAGCAAAATTGTTCTGTAATTCAATTCTGCATGCCAAATAGTCAGTGAAGTCTGGATTTGAATGTGGCAGCTCATTGATGCTGGGGGGTGGGGGTGTGGTGATGAATTTTGTTTAATTATTGTCTTTTGAAAAGAACTTTGTTGAAACTGTCAGTTTTTTTCCCTTTTTGAGAGATCAAATATGTTTGTTTTTTTTCTGTCTCCTCCTGTTTCTACAATTTTACTTGTAGGCTTTTAAAAACTAAAGATTTAATTAAAGTAAATTTTTCTGTCCTAGGTAGCCTGATTAACCAGCCACTTTTTCTAAGCATTTTTTTATATCTAAGATTATAACATCCAGAATAGTTATAATTCTTTTTATTTTTATTCCTCTAAAATGAAATAGATTTGTGAGTTTTAGGAAATATATATTATCAGAATTATTTTATTTTATTATTTATGTATTTTGAACCTTTTATAATATCTTGTTATTCACAGATATATGTACTGGGAATTTTTTTCTTAGTCCCTGGTTCCTTAATAGTGATTAGTAGTAAAAGCTGGTTTAATGTTTCCAGAAATTCAGAATACTATTTTATAATACTAACTAATGTGGTCGGTTGGAGTACCATAGTTAAAACTTTCTATTCATGTAGTCAGAATTTATCATCTGATGAAATAGTTCAGGTTTGTTTTATGTCTTTGATAACATCAATTGCCTTTGACAACATTTAATAGGATAATTTTTTAATGTTCTTAGTATTTAAATGCTTTCAATGCTATATAGTAAAAGTTTACATGAATGAAACATTTATCTTAAACTGAGCATTTTCATGTCAAGAATATTTGTAGAAGTTAGTGTTTACTATTTGGAGGGTAAATACTAAGAATTTTTTAGAAAACAAATGTGAGAAGTTGAAAAAGAATTGGTGATATTAAAGGACATTGCAAATTCCTTTACAGTATTTCTTTTCAGTTGATTGATCAAAATGTGTAACTAAATGTAGCTTAGATGAGTTAACTGCAAAAAGGAAACGTGAATCAGTAGTAGTTTATTTCTTCCTTTCTTAATGAAATTTAAAGGCAAATTCTGACCTACTGGTTCACTATCTCTGGTTATACTAAACTACCAGTAATAGCTAACTAAGCCAGAATTACTAGGGGTTTCATCCTAATATAGGGATAATTACTTTTATGTTTGTCGTTTTGATTCTACATATGTTACTTAGGTCTGGTTTAGTGATAACTGAAATAGCCTGCAAATGGCCAATAAACAAAATTTTTTTTCCTTAACAAATAGGGCAGTTAAAGTGGGTTGTAGTATCGGAACCTGAGCTGCTTCTTTATCTTAGCCCTCTTTTTTGTTTCAGGGTACAGTTAGGCTATATATAAACCTATTTTGTACCTGGGCAAAAGGGATTAATGAAAAAAATCCCTTTTGAAACAAAGGTCTTACTGGATCAGCAGTTCTTAAACTTTTTGTTTTGGGGACCATTTACGCTCTTAACTATTATCAAAGACTCTAAAGAGTTTTTGTTTATTTGAGTTATATCTATAGGGACCATAGTAGAAATTAAAACTGAGAAAATATAAAAATATTTTATGTGTTTAAAAATAAAAGTAACAAACATTGCATGTAACAAAAATGACATTTTTCATGAAAAATAATTTCTAAGACAAATTTAGTTAGAAGAGAGGTATTGTTTTACATTTTTTCAAATCTCTTTAATCTCTGGTTTAATAAAAAGACAGGGGGATTCTCTTATCTGCTTCTTTCAATCTGTTGTAATGTGTTGTTTTGCTTGAAGTCTCTGAAGAAACTCCAGCCTGACAAAGATAAGTAGTTGCAAAAGGAAGAAACATTTTAATATTAATTAATATTAATATTTAAGTTCTTTATTGATACTGCACCAAAAATTAACAAGTAGTACTTTCTTAAAGTTTAGTTGAAATGTGGAATCTGAAACCATATCTAAGAACTTTTCATACTCTGGTACATTAAAACCCATTGGTCTGCGTTATACTTTTTTTTTTTTTTTGAGACTGAGTCTCGCTCTGTTGCCTGAGATAGAGTGCCAGTAGTGTCAGCCTAGCTCACAGCAACCTCACACTCCTGGGCTCAAGCAGTGCTTCTGTCTCAGCTTCCTGAGTAGCTGGGATCACAGGTGCTTGCCACCATGCCCAGCTAATTTTTTGTTTCTATTTTTAGTTGCCTGGGTAATTTTTATATTTTTAATAGAGATGGGGTCTCTCTCTTGCTTAAGCTTGGCATATTGGACGTTTTTAAGTGTCACCGACTTTTTTTTTTTAACTCCAGGTGTATGGTAGTGAAGATTAGTGACTACACTGATGAAATAGTATAGTTTGATGCCATTGCTTTGATTTATGTTTTATCCACTATGCTTTTTCATGACCAGTGAAATATAACAGTGAAAAAGGCAAATATTAATATGAAAATAATTTTGATCTCACATATTCCCTGAAAAAGTGTCAGGGGCTCCTAAGGGTTTGCGGATCACACTTTGAAAACTGCTCCAAACTACATCAAGAGAAGAATACTTTGTCTATGTCATCATTATTTTAGTAAAAATCGCCCTATTTGATACTGCGAGGATAAAAAAAGAAAAGATTCTAGTTGTAGAATTTTTTAAAAATCGTGGTAATATATACATAATATAAAGTTTACCATTTTAACCATTTTCAAGTGTACAATTCAGTGGCATTAAAGTACATTCAGTGTTGTGTAACCACTGCCGATGCCCATTTCTGGAACTTTTCACATTATCCTTAATAGAAACTCAGGACCCATAAACAATAATTCCCCATTCTTCCTGCCTGCCCCTTGCCCCCAAACCCCTGGTAACTCCTATTGTACTTTCTGTCTCTATAAATTTGTCTATTCTAGGTATCTTATGTAAGTGGAATCATATGATATTTTTCCTTTGTGCCTGGCTTATTTGCCTTAGCATAATGTTTTTAAGGCTCATGCATGTGTGGCTTGTATCAGAATTTCATCCCTTTTTAAGCTGAATAATATTCCATTATATGTATATACCATATTTTGTTTATCTCTTCTTCTGTTGATGGAAATTTGGGTTGTTTCCAGCTTTTGGCTATCGTGAATAATGCTGCTATGAACATTGGTGTACAGGTGTCCGTTTGGATCCCTGCTTTCAGTTATTTTGGATATCTACCTAGAAGCGGAATTGTTAGCTCATATGATAATTCTATGTTTTACTTTTTAAGGAGCTATCAAACTGTTTTCCACAGCAGCTGCACTATTTTATAATACATTCCTAACAGGGTTAGGGTTCTAGTTTCTCCAGAATCTCACCAACACTTTTTATTTTCTATTATTTTGATAATGACCATCCTAATGGATATGAAGGAGTAACTCATTGTAGTTTTGATTTGCATTTCCCTAATAACTAGTGATGTTGAGCACCTTTTCATGTGTTTATTGGCCATTTATATATCTTCTTTGAAGAAATGTCTATTCAAGTCCTTTGCCCAGTTTTGAATTGGGTTTTTTTAATTCAGTTGTAGGAGTTATTTATATATCCTGAATATTAAACCTTTATCAGACATAATTTGCAAATATTTTCTCCCATTCTGTGGGTTATCTTTTTTGCTATTTTGATAGTGTCTTTTGATGTACAAACATTTTTATTTTATTTATTTATTTTTTTCACAAACATTTTTAATTTTGATGGAAGTCCAATTTATTTTTTCTTTTGTTTTTTGTGCTTTTTTTTTTTTTTAAAAAAAGGGTCTCACTGTGTTGCCCAGGCTTGATTGCAGTAGCATGATCATAGCTCAGTGCAGCCTTGAACTCCTAGGTGCAAGTGATCCCCCACCTTGCCTAGCTGCTTGCGCTTTTCATGTCAACTCCAAGAAATTATTGCTCAATACAATGTCATGAAGATTCCCCCCCTGTGTTTTTTTCCTAAGAGATTTATAGTGGTTTTTTTTTTTTTAATTTAGGTCTTTGAATCAGTTTGAGTTAATTTTTGTATATGGTATGAAGTAGCAGTCTAATTTCATTGGTTTGCATGTGGATGGCCATTTTTCCCAGCTCCATATGTTGAAAGGACTATTCTTTCCATACTGAATCACCTTGAGACTCTTCACCGTATATTTGAGGGTTTATTTCTGTCAGTTCTATTCCACTGGTCTGTGTCTATCCTTATGCCAGTACCATCCTGTTTTGACTTCTACAGCTTTGTAGCAAGCTTTGAAATAGGAAGTGTGAGTCCTCCAACATTGTTGTTCTTTTTCAGGATTGTTTTTGCTATTCAGGGTCCCTTTCAATTCTATATGAATTTGAGGATTGGTTTTCTCATTCCTGAAAAAAGGCAGTTGGAATTTGATAGGTATTGCATTGAATTTCTAGATCATTTGGGGTAGTACTGCCATCTTAATATTAAGTTAGTCTTTGAATCCATGAACATGGGATGTCTTCCCATTTATTTATGTCTTCTTTAATTTCAGCATTGTTTTATAATTTTCAGTATACAAGTCTTTCACCTCCTGGGTTAAATTTTTTCCTAAGTATTTTATTATTTTATTAATAGATGCTATTATAAATGCAGTTGTTTCCTTTCAGATTGTTTTGTTCATTGCTGGTTTATGGAAACATAACTGATTTTTATGTGTTGGTCTTATAACTCTACAACTTTGCCATATTTGTTTATTAGCTCTAGTAGTGGGTGTTTTTTTTTTATTTCCTGGGATTTTCTATATTTAAGATCATGTCATTTGCAAATATAGATAGTTTTACTTTTTCCTTTCCAATTTGGTTACTCTTTCTATCTTTTTTTTTTTTTTTTAGTGAGACAGGGTCTTGCTCTAATGCCTGGGCAAGAGTACAGTGGCATCATCATAGCTTATTGCAACCTCAAACTCAAGCCATCCACCTGCCTCAACCTCCTGACTAGCTGGGACTACAGATGCATGCCGCAGTGCCCGGCTAATTTTTTAAAAATTTTTTTGTAGAGACGGTCTTGCTCTGTTGCCCAGACTGGCCTCAAACTCCTAACCTCAAGTAATCCTCCCATCTTGGCCTCCCAAAGTGCTAGGATTACGGGCATGAGCCACTGCATCCAGCCATTTTATTTATTTTTCTTGCCTAATTTCTCTGGCTAGAACTTCTAGGCCAGCCCCATTTTTGCATCATTTTGCTCAGGATTCAAAGTCCTATTAGATTCTGAAGAGGATTTTAAAGAAAAAGAAAAACAAAGTTCTATTAGAAAAGATCCAATTTGCTTTGTTCAGATAAAGTGCCCATCACTTAGTCTAGAGGATGGCAAGATACTTGATTTACTGAGATGTATACATGAGGGAGGAGATAATCTACCCGATGAGATTGGGGTACTGTTACCAAAGAAAGGAGATGGATGCTCAATATCCAGAAAACCCAAACTAAAACAAAATAAAAACTACCATTGGCTCCAAAGCCCTATTTGATCACAATCCGCTGTGGGAAATGTAGGACTAGAACCCAGGACCCCTAATTCATAGGCCAATATTTCTGTGTAATGTTCTGGCGGCTCTTTGTTACAATTTAACCATGAATTTCTTTTCTTAGAATGCCCAGTTCAATAAGTTTGAATTTTTGGTGTTCCTAATTGCTATAATTTAGTAAGGCTGCTTTAAAGTAGCATTTTCCATTACATAGAAAACTATATTGGATAATATTTAATTATCTTAAACTAAAGGTCCCTAAATTCATCTGAAAGTGTATGTTGAATATCACATAGTACTCACTGTAAGGTCAAACAAATACCAGTTCTGACCACTAGTATCAGCTTTATAGATTGCCAGTTTGTGATGTTTTTGGTATATAGTGGCAGGGTGAGGGGAACCAAAGCTAGATCCCTGATGATACCCCACTGGCCTGGGAAAAGGAGCCTATGACCAATTTAGAAAGAATGACCAAAGAGGTAGAAAACTATTAAATATATATGAGGATAGAGTCTCAGATGCTGAATAAAGAGAGTATTTCAAAACGAAGAGGATGATCAGCAGTATCAAATGTTGCAGATACACGGACTAAAAAGTGTCTACTGAATTTAGCAACAGGGTCATTGACCTTGGCAAGAATGGTTACGGTGCAGTTGTGGGGTTGGGAGGCAGGATTGTGATGGATTCAGGAGGGAATTCAGGTACAAAGCAGCATTGTTCAGCTCTCTCAAAAAACTTGGGTATGAAAGAGAAAAGAACAAGTTATGGGGTATGGGTTCTTTTTTTTTTTTTTTTTTGAGACAGAGTCTCACTTTGTTGCCCAGGCTAGTGTGAGTGCCGTGGCGTCAGCCTAGCTCACAGCCACCTCACACTCCTGGGCTCAAGCAATCCTTCTGCCTCAGCCTCCCGAGTACTGAGACTACAGGCATGTGCCACCATGCCCGGCTAATTTTTTCTGTATATTTTTAGCTGTCCAATTAATTTCTTTCTATTTTTGGTAGAGACGGGGGTCTCACTCTTGCAAAGGCTGGTCTCGAACTCCTGAGCTCAAACAATCCGCGCCTCGGCCTCCCAGAGTGCTAGGATTACAGGCATGAGCCACCGTGCCTGGCTGGGTATGGGTTCTTAACCTGGGATTTATGAACACCTCCTCCCCAATATTGTATGCAAAGTTTGTATGTAATTTTTTTTTTTTTTTTTTTTTTTTTTTTAGAGAGAAGTCTTAAACCTTTCATCAGCTTCTCAAAAGGAGTTTGTAATCCCAAAGAACCACTTTTGTTAGGGGGCCTATATTTGAATGATTTGGGCGAATTTACAAGCTGGTGGGAAAGGAGCCTACGTAAAGCAGTAGAGGCTAAAGATCCTAGAGATTAGGGTCCTACAGAGTAGGAATCTTAGACAGTATAGTCCTCCAGGGTCTTGGAGCACTATAGTCCCACTGGTGGTAAAAGGGGGAGATCCAGAACATTGGTAGAGGGACTAATGGGTGTAGTTGCACATAAATCTGTAGAAAACTGAAATAGCCCTTTGCTCACACTCTTTGTTATGTAGGAGGTGAACTGGGTGGCTGAAGAGAGGTAGAATATGATGTTTGAGGAAGGTAGAAAAGGTTTGAAATAGCCACAGTGAAGAGTGGGAGAGAGGGAAATTTAGGATTGTATTGAGGGGTCCACTTATGTTTGGAGACCATTACTAGTGAAACCAAACTGAAGATGATGTAACTTTCCCCCCCCCTCTGTTAGCCTAGGGAGAGAGCAGGAAAAGCATGAAAATGAATTGAACTGTTGAGTGTTGCCAGGCAGATAGAGTTGGGAGAATAAGGCAGCAAAAGAGATCAAGGATATTGGTTGAGATAGGGAGGGAGTGAAGACCAGCATGGAATAGAAAGTAAGTAATGAGTTTGAGGAGTTGGAGGTCTCATTGAGGTGAAAGAATAGCACGAATATTGGAATAAGTGGGAAAGATACAGAGATAGAAGTCAAAGAGTACAGTTGTAGAGTTAGGAATGAGGTTATCATTCTATTACAGTTTTATGTCAGAATTACCAGTTGCTTTTACAAAAAAACACAGTTTTTGCCTAGGTTTCATTCTGGATCAACTAATCAGAATCTATAGGGAGTTGGGCTGAGGAATCTTCACTTAAAAAGTTCCACACATGATTAAAAAAATATTTTAAAAATTTATTTACAGTAAAATTTACTCTCTTTGATGTACAGTTCTATGAGTTTTGATAAATGTATAGTGGTGCCCTTTATCAGGATAGGGTAGATAGGAACCAGTGAGCAAATACAGTTGCCCTCACTATCTGTAGGTTCTGTATTCTTGGATTCAAACAACAAACAACTGCGGATAGAAATATTTGGGGGAAAAACAATTAAAAAACACAACAATAAAAAAATACTACAAGTAAAAATACAGTATAACAACTATTTACACCACATTTACATTGTATTAGGTATTAATAGTAATCTAGAGATGATTTAAAGAATGTGGGAGGATGTGCAAGGGTTATATGCAAGTACTGTGCAGCTACTCCCACTGTAGCTGATTTCAGCCTACCAATGTGACATACTGAATGTAGAGTTTGAAAGAGATGCTCCTTTCCCCTGTGTAAACACAATAAATGTAAATAACCTTAAAAGCATAGTTATGAAAAATATTAATGCAGTTG
>CAUYSK010004169.1:0-37167 GCA_963575035.1 Avahi laniger | reverse complement strand
GACACTCAAGCAACATCATGAGGAGGTCCACAAGGCAAGTGTGAATGAGCCACCTTGGAAGCCAACCCTCCACTCTCAGCCTGCAGATGACTGCAGTGTTGGCCATTTTGTCTGTAACTTCATGAGAAACCCTTATGAGAGAGCCAGAACAAGCTGAATACTGATTTGTAAAATAATTATTATGAAATAAGCTGAAATATTCCCAAGCTTCTCTAGACCTAGGTAAGAAAATACATTTCTGGGAAGCATCTTTCGAGGCAGGAAATTGTAAGTTAAGCACAGAAATATGCCAACTATGCAAATTCTGGAATGTTCTGTAAGGTTTTCCTTTTTTTTAAAGTGTGGTAAAATACACATAACTTAAAATTTACCATTTTAACCATTTTTAGGTGTATAGTTCAGTGGCATTATGTACATTCACGTTGTTGTGCAACCATCGTCACCATCCATCTCCAAAACATCTTATCTTCCCAAACTGAAACTCCGTACCTATTAAACAATAACTCTCCATCCCGTAGGTCCCCCAGACCCTGGCAACACTATTCTACTTTCTGTCTCTATGATTTTGACTATCCTAGGTAGTCAAAATATTAGTGAAATCATAATATTTGTTCTTTTGTGACTGGTTTATTTTGCTTTCCATAATGTCTTCAAAGTTCATTGGTGTTGCAGCATGTTCCAGAATTTCCTTCCTTTTTAATGTTGAGTAATATTCGTATATGTGTATATATAAAACACATTTTGTCTATCCATTTATCTGTCGATGAACACTTGGGTTGCTTCTACCTTTTGACTCTTGGGAATAATGGTGCTATGAACATGGGTGCACAAATACATGTTAAAGTCCTTGTTTACTATGTTTTTGGTTATATATTGTAATTTTGTGTGTAAATTTTGAAGAACCACCACACTGTTTTCCACAGCAGCTGCACCATTTTACATGCCCACCAGCAGTGCACAAAAGTCCAATTTCTCCACATCCTCTATAACGTTTATTTTCTGTTTTTTGTTTTTGGATAACAGCCATTCTAATGGGTGTGAAGTGGTATTTCATTGTGGGTTTGATTGGCATTTCCCTAATGATTAGTGATGTTAAGCATCTTTTCATGTGCTTATCGGCCATCTGCATATCTTCTTTGGGGAAATGTCTATTCAATACCTTTGCCCATTTTTTAATGGTGTGTTTTCCTTTTATCTCACACATACCACCCACAATTACAGAATCTGAATTGCAGCCTGGGCATGGTATTGGGCACAAAAAGCCGCTCACTTGTAAGACTGTGGGGAGAGAGAGAGACCGAGGTTCCATTTGCCTTGGAAAGGCACACGCTTTGCGTGTGAAATGAATACTAATCACCGTGCGGAGTCCAGCAAGAAAAATCTGCAAGCCACATCATTCCAATATTTTTTTCCACATAAGAAAGATAGATTTAATCAAAGTCCTTACTGCCCAAATTGTGGGGTATATTCAAGAGCTGCAGAAAACCATGTGAATCTGGTTCTTCTGCTTTCAACTGAGACAGGCACGGGTTGTCCTATGTGGTGGTGGCTGGTTTCTCCCCAGCCACCTTCTTCCTTGGGGGCTATCGCCATCATCATTTTTCCTTGAAGGGTTCCTCCCCTCCCCGTTACCATCACGGTATTAAATACCATTCTGTTGGCTCCTTCTTGTGCTGGTGGCTCTTCCTCCCCTTCCTCCTCCTCTTGGTTAGTTCCATCTTGATGTTTTGGTTTTTCCTCTGCTTCCTCTGGTTCAGGATCAAAGGTGAAAGTAAAGAAATTATAGGCCTCTTCTGCAGAAGGGAAACCAGGTGGAACCTAAGGAGAAGCAAGGGGCAATAGCAATTTCTGATTTTTAAAGTGAAATGACCTTCACACAGTTAACTGACGGCTGGCTTGATGCTAACGATGTCAGGCACATCCTAGGCCTCCTAAGCGTCTTATCTTTGTTAAAGGTATGAGATTACTGGTAATGAACTGCAACAACAGGTACAAGAGGTGCTTGGAGGCCTCCTTTAATAGTAACTCTAATTAGTTACTTTTTAAAAAACCAGCAAGTATTTACATTCCAATAAGAACATAAACATATTATTTACAGAAGTAAATGCTTCAGAAAAGATTATTAAAAGCCAAAAAGTGGACTCGTTGTTTTAAAGGCCAATGTTGAGATAGTTTTAATTATGAGAAATATAGGATTTGATAACATTTTCTTCAAAAAAAGACTTTTTAAAAAATTCTTCTTGAGTTAATATTTTTATTTCCATAATGAAAGCTGGTGCAATTTTGGAGCTGAACAAATTGTCCTATCACTGACATTTCCTGTCCTTCCATATACCCCAACCTTCTCCCTCAAATCAGACAGTATTTCAATTCCTCTAGCTAGATTTCAGGATTTTCAAAGTATGAATTATTTTTCGTACTTTTTTCTTGCATACTCCATGGCAACAGGAGTCAGTTTATGTATGTAGTCATTTCTTACTGGATATTTTTGAAAAACACAAACAAACATGATTTAAAAAGACAGGATTTCTTACCTGGGGTTTAGACTTGATTTTTCGTGCAGAAACATGGAACTTTACTCTTGAATAGCTTTGGGAATCATCTTCTTGTTGAGTGCTTCCTACCTCTTTACCTGACTATACGAGTGGAAACAATGATAGATAAACCATTTAAATCAAGAAACTTAGGATGTTCTAAAACGAGGGTTAAATCTCCAAAGGCTTATTATCTTCTGATCATTGATTCATCTCATCATTACTAAAGAATGAAATGCTTGCAAATTTCAAATACAGTCAGATAGTGTACTGCATAATGATGGACCACATTTATGATGGTGATCCTGTAAGATTATAATTCTGTATTTTTACTGTACATTTTCTATGTTTAGATACACAAATACTTACTGTTGTGTTACAATTGCCTATGGTATTCAGTATAGTAACATGTTGCTGTGCAGATCTGTACCTAGGAGCAATAGTCTATAGCTGGGTGTGCAGCAGGCTGTAGCATCCAGGTTTGTGTAAGTACACTCCGTGATGTTCGAACAATGACGAAACTGCCTAACAACACATTTCTCAGAACACATCCCCATTGTTAAGTGATGCATGACTGTAGCTTTAAAGGTTAAGCTTGTTGAATATTTTCTTACTCAACTCTGTCTCTCTCAAGACTAAATACAAAATTTTATATTCAGAAAACCCTAAAATGAAAAGCGTTATTTCATCCTATAGATTCATAGATTATTCAATTCACAGAGGATCATTTTTAAACAGTCTGTAAAGAAAAGCATCACTAATGTTTGATTGTAAATAAATCCAACATACGCCCCTCCAGGGCACAAGGCCTGTCCTCCTCACTGAGCCTGCAGACCTGCTGTCCACACTGGTGAGCTGAGCCTTCTGCCTCTACCTGCTCGATGCAATAATTATCTTATGGGTGTTTGCCTTCTCCTCTGAGAGCCAATCCACAAGGTGCTATTTCCACCTTCAAATCCATCTCTCCTTCTAATCTACTCCTTCAAGAACCTGGCTACTCCTCCTTTTCACCTTGCATAATCCAAATGCCAAGCCCTCCTTTTTAACAATTCTAAGCCATCGCAGTAGTGTATCTACATATTCATATTAAGAAGAGACAAACTTATTTTACCTATGACAGAAATTCAATCATTAGTATCTGCACCGAGACTTATCTTACAGCATGGAATAATTTTCACCCAACAATAGCAATTTAGTATACTTCACTGGGGACCTTCAACATATCCTTCCCAAGTCCTACCTGTTCTTCAAGACCATGCAAAGCTACTTTCTTTCTCAGACTACTCCACCCTAAGATGAACTCACTTTTTTCCAGAATCTCATTGTCTGGTTTATATCAGACACTGTTCTATAGATCTTGGTAATTGAAACCAGCAGCTCTGGAGTCTGACCACTTGGTTTTGAATTCTAACTCCGACACTTAGACCACTTGGTTTGAGCATCAAATAAAGTAATGTACATGAAATAGAACCAATTAGGCTATTTAATGATTTTATTATTATCACACATCATTAGTTTTCTTCTTACATGTCTTTCCACCATCTCCTAGTTTGTATCATATAACGTGAATAGAAAATGTTTTATTTTAGTCTGTCAGAAACCAGAGCCTGAGGCAAAGGTTTTTGTTTGTTTGTTAGTTTATTTTTTGTGCCTGTGGCTGATTTTGAGAAGTCATACCAAAGAACAGGAGTTAGGGACTAAGAAGAATAAAATGGGATGGAAAGTCAATTCAAGAGAACTTTATTGAGCTGTCTGTGGGCAACAGAGTTTCATCCCACTGGGGATCCTCTGAGGAGACATGTAGAATGCTTCCCAGACTTGTATGCCTGGGACATGGAAGAGGGGGATACTGTCTAATGGCTCTGTCCACCCAAGTGGTTGTTGGGGCTCAGAAACTGATACCCAAAATATGGCACTTCAACATGCTGAACTGAACAAGAGTCCTCAATCTCTCTCTGACCTTTCCCCTCCTGGCTCTCAATTCTGTCTCTCCCAAAGTACAGGACAAAGTTGTTCTCTGAAGTTCCCTTATCTGCCTGAAGTCTAGACTCTCAAAGAAGAAAACAATGACCTCTGGTTTCTCCCCTGAGTTTTCATTAGCTGAACTCATATTGCAGGAAGAAAGACTGAAGTCTGTTAACACACCTGGACAGAATTTTGTCACAAACCATTGTCTGCTCTGCAGGCCCAATAGACTTTTTGTGTTCTTCAAACAGGTTGAGTTCCCCTAACAATCATATACTACCCCCTTAAAATCATCCACACTTTTTCTATCTCCCTTTTCCCTAGGAAGAAGGGTACTTAACCATCTGTACCCCATTGCATGGTGGGGTAGTTCCTCTGTGATTTTCCCCCTGTGCCTGTTCACAGATTTGTATATCTTTTCTCCTATTAACCTGCCTTTTGTCAGTTGATTTTCAATGGAGCTTCAGAGGTAAAGGGGAAGTTTTCCCTTGGCCACTACATGGTTGAGGATTGCCCCAGAGGCTAAGCCCTTGGAGCTTCTCAGTCTTGTATGTGTATCAGAATAGCTGAGTGGGCTTTCACAGGTCTTCCATAGAGGCAGGGATACCCCTTGGATGAAAGCTAGAGGTACGTGGTATCGCTAGGTCAAGGTGCTGTAAAATTTCACCTATGTGGAGCTTGATGTCCAGCAATGACAAGAATAAAAATGAGGTTGTCAGTTGGGTTTAATTTATCATGAAATCAAGAGAATATATACAGTTCCCAAGTATGTAAAATTATATACTTTTCCTCTGTTTTCTCATTTTGTAGTGTTAAGGGTAAATAGTTATCAACCAACACAGTTGTACAAAAGTTGAAGCTGTGCCGATGAATGCATTCCATAATGCAATACAAAATAAAGGAGTTATTATTTGTCTTGGTAAATTCCAAAAGTTTAAATGTTGTTTTTTGAGGATGAGGAAAGAAGCAGATGACCATTACATAGTGCAAGGATAAGCAATCTAAAAAACTAAGTAGAATAAAGCTCAGATTCCTGTGTTTGGGCAGGAAGGCTTTCTAAAATTCTGCCAGGTCCAGTCACGTCGTAAAATAGGGCTAAGACTTTCTCACACATTGTTGATGATGCCATTCTATTCTTGTCTGCCTCAGAATCCCCCATCTCCTGTAGCTTAGGACAAGACGGATGTGTTTGAAAACACACAAAACAAACCTGGAGGCCAACCCATGAGAGAGGAGAGAAACTTGGTTTTATATAGGCAAACCTTGGCTTTTAGAGATCTGTGAAGATGATAATAAAACACAAGACCAGGCAGAAATTCTAACATTAGTTTAGAAAATAAGTAGTTTAAATTCCATGTGGCAACATACGTATATGGAAATTAGTATTTTATTCTTTTTTGTTTCTTCCTACTTGGTTGGTATAGAAGATAAGTTCAGATAATATCATTTCATTGATTTATTGCAGTATTGGTTTGTTACAATATTTATAAACTTGATAAAAAGTATATAATTTAAAATTTTTATCAAAATCTAAAAAAATTAAAAGTAAATTATATCAGTACATTTAAGGTCATTAAATATATTAATACTTAAAACAATTAAGTATACTGAATTAAATTTTAAAGAACTATTATCTATAATACATTTGTATGATCATAAAGTAATAATTATATTCAAGTTTAGTCCAGCAATCAAGTATTGAGTGCCTGTCTTCATATGTGCATGCATCCAGCTAAGAATTCCTTTTCACCCTTAAATTTGTTAACTCTTCCAAGAAGGCTATATTTAGGGCCCTCTTCTAACTCAAGCTAGACCATCTCAAGTCTAGTTGAACTTACTATAGCATAATTACAAAGCACGTTGGCTGTAGCCCAGGTCTCTCTTCTAAGTTATAATCAATATTTTCATTTTCCTGAAAGATACCCAAAAATGGTTGTCTTGCAGACCCCTCAAATTTTTATATTTTCTCAATACTGGTCCTGATACTAATCAAGATATATAATTTGCAAATAAATTCCTTCATTCCATGTATTATCTTTTTACATTCTTGATGGTTTCCTTTGAATCACAAGTTTTTAATTTTGATGAAGTCCAATGTACCTATTTACCCTTTTATTACTTGTGCTCTCAGTGTCATATCTAAAAAAAATTTCCCAGTCCAAGATATCTCAAATTTTATATAACTTGACTCTAAGGCTGAGGTTAGATGCCATTTTGGTGGGCTCCTTATGACACCCACCACAGAACAATACCATGCTGTACCTTCACTGACTGTGAATGTGTCTGTCACCCCCACCGAGCTCCCCAAGGGGAGGCTGTTACTGTGATCGCTGTGTGTTCAGAGCCCACTAGAAACCTGGCAGTAGCCTGTAGATGCTGGCTGGGTGACAGGTGGAGTGTGTTAAAAGACCACATCTTAGGTAACCTGGGACAGCAAACCAGGGAAACTTTGGTCATATCTAACAGAGGCTGAGTTTTCAAGTGTTCTCTGTTACTTCCACTTTGATATTTATGTGTTCTTATAGATTTGCATTTGTTCTCTTATTACAAGTCTGCTGAATATAAAGTGAAAAGTAATGCAAAAGAGATTAAGTAGTGGTTTGTGTTGGTAAATTTGGATTACTGACCAAAGTATTCCCAACTGGTTTCTACTTTTGTCTCTGACTGTACAAGCTCCAACAGTAGCTAACGCTTAAATAGATAGGGCTTATCATGTGCCAGGTCCTGTGCAAAACACTGCAACATGTATTAATTTATTTAATCCTCAAAACAATACGTAGAGTTAGGTTCTATTTTACAGAGGTGGAAAGTGGGGTCCAGAGAGTAGCTAAGCTGCACATCAAAGGCCTCACCACTAGTGAGTGAGGTTTTCAGCATTTAGCCCTGGGCAGCTGAGCTCTAGCATCTGGCCTTTGCATGTGTTTATGGTCCTCTTTGACTAGTAGGATATAAATAGACCATTTTTAGGATATTCCTTCTGGGTTTTAGGTGCATATGTGAAGAAATGTGCTTGCAACTTGTTCTATTATGAGTATGAGATCAGGTCTAAAGATAAGCAGTTGATGTTTGCCTCAAAGCCATGAGAATGGCTCTTATGGGATATGGAATAGAATGGCATATAAGCCAGGGTCTTGATCACAAGGAGAAATGGAGACATAAACACCCATTAGCCAAGGGAGGATGATTTTACTTCTATAACTTCCTACTTTATTTGAGATATCACTATCCATGGCCCGTGGACAGTGAGAGCTACATGAATAGTAATATTTAATTTTTGAAGTGATTTTATGAAGTGATTACCAATCAGAAAGTATAGAAAAAGCCAGATAAAAGGGGCTAGAACCCTCTCTTGACTACCCAACTTGACCAGATGCTGAGCCTCTCATACCTACTAAAATAACCAAAATATTTGTGTCAAGGTGATGGGATTTCACATATTTTTTCTCTATTTTCCAATCCTTTAAAACAAATACTGGCTTTTATAATAAAGAAAATAAGTTGGAATTCAAGAAAAAGAAATGTCTTCTCAGTAGAATGGATCCTGAAGGCACATAGCAAATTATCGTGAAGCCATTTCATTGGACTGGTATTCCTACTAAAGACCACAAAACATAAACAAGGCTGCAACTTTCCTTGTAATCATGCAATTTGTGGCCTGCTTAAAATGAATATAAGAAACATTTTATAACATCTCATCATAGAAAAAGAAAAGGCTTCATTTAAGAAATCAGGGGTTTTATTACAGAAATATCCCTAAAGCCTGTGCTGTTTGGTCTCAACGGTTAAAAACAACTCAAATCAAGAAAAAATAAAAACAACAACAAAATAATTGGGTTGCCCTTGCAAATACTTCATGAGCCACGTGCTCTGTTGTTCTTTCCATTCCTTCTTCTGCACTCTGAGTGCTTGTCCTTTACTTACATTTCTGACAGTCTTTCTTTTCCTGGCTTCCTCTGCTCCTCCAGGGTCTTAACTGTAAAGTTTTCTCCAAGTGTCAAGACCCTCCTCGTTTGGTCTTCTTTCCCTCGGGTAACAAGGGTACTTCCAAAACTTCAAAACTCACCACAGTAGGAATACTTTCTAAATCTGCTTCTCTGGGTCTGGTCCTTTCCTCTATACATGTCTCTGGAGGAATCCACATTGAGATTCCACACCGGCACCTCAGATTCAAACAAAAATCATCCCAGGGCTTCCGCCTCCCCAGCCTGTTGTCAATAGCTTTCCATGGCTTATAGGAAACCACTGAGACTCTTCAGTGTGACACTCAAGGCCCCCTGCCATCTGACCCTGCTGCATTTTTACTGTCTCTCCACTTTCCAGCAAGATCCATGGATCCAGCAACACTGAGTCAACGAGACACACCAGGAATGAGATAGAGCTGGGAACAGATCCCAATTCTTCCATACACATGCTCTGTGACCTGGGGACGGCTTCACAGCCACTCTGAACCTCAGTTTCCTCATCTGTCAAATGTGAATAAAAATAACAGTACATACCTAGTAGGGGTGTTGGGATAACGTAATGTGAAAACAAGGGACTTGGCAAAATGCCTGCCACAGAGTAGTAACCTATCAATAGTAGCTATCGTCATTATTAATAAGCATTTGACATTTTTTCTGTGTATAGCTCTGTTCCAGAAACTTTTCCTGGTGACTGTATTCTGCTTTACTGCCTTTGTTCACAAAGTTGAGAAGGTCCATTTCTTACCTCTGTGCCAAATTCAGTCTCCAGTTCTTTCACACTGGGACTCCGTAAGCGCCTAGGTCGAGGGGTGGGAATTTCCTGTAGCAATGCACTTTCCGCTTTGGACTAAAAAGTCAAACAGAAAATTACTGCTACATAGTGTCAAGAATGCTGTAAAAACCTCAGTTGCCATCTCAGTAGAGAATAATCAGTAAAAAACACATTGTACCTTGTTAAGGGGTAAGAGCAAGGAAAATGGTTTAGAAAATGACATTAAATTCTTAAGCATAATTTTTATCTGTGCCAATAAAAAACAACATTAACATTTAAAACTTGAGAGATAAATTGAATGGCATTCAAATCCAGGCAGTTTGGAGCACACAAAGCAAGCTAGACAAGCCCGGAAAACTGCAATCAGTACCAAACAGAATATTCATGTGATTTCTCTCACCCTTGCTGCTTGTAGTTTCTCTCTCATGCGTTCCCTCATGGAAAATTCTGCAAAGCCTGTTCTGGAAGCTGAAGGAATTGGAGGTAAGCCTAAAAAATAAATAAATAAATAAATAAAAATTACTTTAAAATATATTTCTTTTCCAAAGGGAAGATTAAATTTTAGAAAATAATGAGAGAATGTCATTTTATTTTGCAAATTTGAAACTTCACATATGCAAACATGGGATAATGCCGACAATCATCCTCTTGATGTAGCAAGTACATGTCTTGGCTTCTCTGAGACCGAGAGTGAAGACCTCAGTCCTGCCACGGACAGTCACCTTCACTTACATAAGAATAACATGAATAACACTTGACTGTTCAAGACACACAAACACCAATTCAATTTCCATTGGGAAGAGGCTCTTGAATTTGCTGATTTGAGAAATAGCCTTGTCGGGTAAATGGATGGCTAATGAAGGTTTAACTTTCAACAGGGCTGATAACTTCAATCAGAAAAATCCTTTCTAGAGGCCCAGGCCTAGCCCAGGACTGTATCATGGAGACAACATACATTTTGTACACATTATTGAATTTAAATGTAAACATCCTGAACTATCAGGCAGCTGTTGTGCGTCAGGCACTGCAATACCTGTGTCAAATATATTTTCTCATAAATCTTCATGCTTTCCCCCCAGGAGGGCGCAGGTACTATCACTGCCAGGTGTCATGAAGATAAAAGGCCCCAAGGCCCTGTGTGATAAATGACTGGCTGTACCGTCACACACTTAGGACGTGGAATGCTTGAGATTTGGATCCACCTCTATATTCCCCAGTTCTCTAAACCATTACAAAAGAGGTAGAGATAAAATAGAGTCTTTGGGAAAACAGAATGTTAACATGGGTGGAACACAATGTCTCTACTGGGATTAAGGATGACATAAGATTGCAGAAGGACTTTGGGGTCAAGTTATGGGAAGCCTCTGATGTCACATTAGGAGTCTGAACTATATTCTCCAAGCAGTGCAGACGTCTTGAAGAATGTGGAGAGAGGAAGAAGTGAATGCAAGCAGCATTTTCAGAAGCTGCACCTGTGGTTGCAGGTACAGGATGGTTGGGGTGGAGTGTGGGAGGCACCAGGGTCCTGGTGTGAGATAATAAGGAAAGGGGGTAAGTGGAAATTAGTGAGAGAGGCCACAAAAAGGAAAACGCTATAGGACTCAGTGGCCATTGGTAGGTATGGAGCAGTGGTTCTCACCACCAGCACCAGCAACTTCTGGGAAGTTGTTAGATAAACAAATTCTCAGGCCATGCCCTGGACCTACTAAAGCAGAATCTGGGGGCACAGCCCAGCAGTCTCAGGTGTTTAAACACACATTCAAGTTGGAGGACCCTGCTGTAGAAAAAGAAGGAGAAAGTAAGGTATCTGAGGCTTTGGCTGAAGCAGGTGGTTGCACATATAGTGTGGAAGAGGTCCAAGGTGGAGATAAAATTCTGGGACTGGTCAATGGATAGGTAGAATGTAAAGCCTTGAGATGACAACAAGAATGAGTGTTGATACAGACAAGAGAGCCCGGCGCTGAGCCTGGGGCGCTCTGACAGAGACTGGTCCAGATGTGGTGAGAACCGGAAGGAGACTGAGAGGTATGGCCACTGAGGCAGAAGGAAAACTGGGCCAGTGGGGTCTGGGAGGCAAAGTCACAAAACAGGAGGGAGGGGCCAACTACATCAAATGCTGCTGACAGCCAAGTAGAATAAAGACTAAGAACTGACTATTGAATTGACAAATATCTTGCCGAAGACATTTTCTATAAATGGGTGGAAGTTTGAATTGGAATGGGTTCAAGAGAGGATTGGAGACAAAAATGGGAAAAGATGAGTCTGGAGGAATTTTGCTGTAAAGGAGGTTTTTTGTTTTGTTTTGTTTTTTTTCCTGAAAGGAGGGCAGGGAATTGGGGCTGTGACTGGGGAGGAAAATGGGGTCATGCCTTTCCTTGTACCTAACAATAACAGGCAACATTTATTTATATGTGTCTTAGTACTTAAATCGCGTCATCCCAGTACCCTGTGAGGTAGTGACTTGCAGCTTTGGTGAACTTCTTGATGTTTCCTGCACAACCTGTTGTGCAGTCTCTGACGAGAATGTTAATCCCATTCTCCGGCCTCTGGGCTCTGAGGTTACAGCCCCAAGGCCCAGCTCCTTCAGGCAGCTCTCCTCCATCCCCTTGTGTTTTACTAACATTTATTTCCTGGGTCAGTCTCTCCAGGTCTTGATGGCTTTAAAAAAGTATGCACAAAATAAATTATCTATTTCCTTTCATTTACATCACATTGCACTGGATTCTTAACTTTCTTTTCAACCAATGCTGAGAAATTGGCTCTGAAATGACACTTTAATCAGAGAAACTAACATGAATGAATGGAAAACAGATGTTAATAACAAAGACATTTATGTTCATAAGAAACTACTTAGCATTTGATAGTAACTCCCTTAAGAGATGGTGCACGATGGAATCCACGGGGGATGTGCGTACTCTTAAACTAGATGTTTATTTGATTTGGAACTAGTCCATGTTCAGTGAAATACTTTCTTTATTTGGAATGCTATGACTATATATGTTTGAGCAGCAAATTAGAAACCAGAGCTTTCACTGTGTGGCTTTGTGCTCCTGCTCATCAGGGAGGTGTCACTTCTGGGATGTGATCAGTGCAGTGGGGGAGGCTGTATGGTCTGGGGTGCTGGCCTCTGAGTCCCTGAATACAGTGTGACCTCGAGAACACTTGGAGCCCTGTAGGAGGCTTGGCAGAGGGACACAGGTTCAAGGTGAGGAGCTGGGCTGGTAGCAGCGACCCTAGAAAGGTTTGGGAAGTAAAAGGTCAGGGGAGAAGTCAGACACCTGGATCCAGGTGAGCAGATCTGGTTAGAAAGATATGGTGGGCATGGCAGTCGGGCAGTAAGCAGGTGTCCCTAAGCCAGAGCAAGGCCTGGAGGAAAAGAAGCAGAGAAGCTACCCTGAGACTCTGTTCACTCAGCAAACATCAGCAAGTGCCCCCTGCATGCCAGCTCTGTGCTAAGCAGAGTGGAAAGTCAGTCTTTGCCCTGAAGGACTTCTAGTCTGGTGGAGGAGGGGAGGCTGTGTGACAATGAAAAGATGCCTCTGGACACTAATGCAGGTACAGGGCCGTGGGAGCACAGAGTAGGTCTGCTCAGCCCACACTGTGGCATGAGGGATGCTTTGCAAAGGGGTTATGCTTTCCAAACATATATACTGATTTGTGAAAGATGAGCAGCTAGGATAAGACAAAGAAATAAACAAAAACTCCAAATAGGGAATGGGTAACTCTAGGATGGTGGAAAGGTGGGTGATCTCCTGAGTGCCATTCATTTTAGAAATAAATAATGCACAGCCAGATTGACAATCTTGCGAAAACTCAAGATTCTTCTTGAGGATCTTGATGGCTTTCTGCCGCATGTTGAAAGTCCTCAGTGGGTCCCTGGAGCCCCTGTTGACACTGCTGGCTGGGCTGTAGTATTGCCATCGTACCTTCCATGGGCAACTGTGAATCGTTAGCTCCAAAGATCAACCAGGGTTAAGTTTGTGGGTGTACAATGATGCTACAGTGCAACAACGAAGAGCATGGGTCCTGGAGGTCAACAGATTGGAGTTTGAATTTTGGTCCTGCCACTTCTGGCTGTTGGTTTTCACTGAGCCTTAGTCTCCTAACCTATAAAACAATGCCTGATAATACGACTGTTTTGAAAATTAAATAATATAATGCAGGTAAAGACCTTAGCATGGTGCCTGCCAGCTTGCTGCCTAGCTCAGAACACGGTCTTAAGTTCTCAGAGTTCAAAGTTGTCAGATTTATCATCTGTCTGTCTGTCTCCTCTCTCTCTCTCTCTCTCTCTCTCTCTCTGGAGGGTAAAAGCCTCAGGTCAACCAATAAGTGTTTGGAGAAGAAAAATAAAATAGAATATGATCTTATAAAGTCCCATAGCTTTCTTGGCATCAATCCATGAGCATGAACTTTCTTATTAGGGATTAAGAGACCACTGAGTCTGAGGTTTTGCCTTGGAAGATGTAGGTGAGCAGTATTTATAAGTTGGCCATGACGGAGAGCCTCAGGACTCATTTACACAGAGTATTAGCTCCAGCCCAGGTTAATAGGCCTGTCCTGGCAGGTGCTGTTGTAAACATGCAAGTCTTCCCTTAACATTTGAAAAGGGGTGGGGGTACAAGGGTGGTTCAGCATGTGAAGATCAATCAATATAATACACCACATTAAAAGAATGAAGGACAAAAACCACATGAGCTTCCAAATTGATGCAGAAAAAGCATTTGACAGAATTCAACACCCTTTCATGATAAAAAACACTCAATAAACTAGGAATAGAAGGAAATTGCCTGAACACGATGAAGGGCAATACAAAAAGCCCATAAAAGCTAACATTATACTCAATGGTGAAAAATTGAAAGCTTTTTCTCTAAGATTAGGAACAAGGCAAGGATGCCTATTCTTGCCACTACTATTCAACAGAGTATTGAAGCCTGGACAATAGTGAGTCCTTGTCTCTACAAAAAATTAAAAAAAAGAAATTAGCTGGGCATGGTGGCACATGCCTATAGTCCCAGCTACTCAGGAGGCAGAAGCAGGAGGATTGCTTGAGCCCAGGAGTTTGAGGTTGCAGTGAACTATGATGACACCACTGCACTCTAGCCTGGGCAACAGAGTGAGGCCCTGTCTCAAAGAAAACCAAAAACCCCAACAAGTCCCCAACTCTCCCCCCAAAAACAGAATATTGAAAGTCTTAGAGCAATTAGGACCAAAAATAATTACATCAATTGGGAAGATCATGTGGTTTTTGTCCTTCATTCTTTTAATGTGGTGTATTACATTGATGCATCTTCATATGTTGAACCATCCGTGTACCTCCACCCCTTTTTAAACGTTAAGGGAAGACTTTCATGTTTACAACTAAGTCTGACAAGAGAGGCCATTCAAATTGAAAAGGAAGAAGAAAAACTGTCTTTGCTCATAGATGACATGATCTTACATATAAAAAACCTTAAAGATTTCACAAACACTGTTTGAACTAATCAAGAATTCAGTAAAGTTATAGGATACAAAATCAACACACAAAAATCAGTTGCATTTGTATACCCTAACAATGAACAATCCAAAAATGAGACAAGAAAACAATTCCATCAAAAAGAATAAAATGCTTAGGAATAAACTTAACCAAGGAGGCAAAAGACTTGTACATCAAAAACTATAAAAAATTGCTAAAAGAAATTAAAGGCACAAATAAATGGAAAGATACCCTGCGTTTACAGATGAGAAGACTTTATTGTTCCAATGTCAATACTACCCCAAATAATCTATAGACTCATTGAAATCTGTATCAAAATCCTCATGACATTTTTTTTTTTTGGCAGAAATAGAAAAATCGATCCTAGAATTCTTAAGGAATATCAAGGAACCCTGAATAGCTAAAAAAAAATTTTGAAAAAGAAGACAGTTGGTGGTTTCACATTTTTTGATTTCAAAACGTATTATAAAGCCACAGTAATCAAAACAGTGTGGTACTAGCATAAAGACAGACATAGAGACCAATGAAATAGAATAGAGAGCCCAGAAATAAACCCTTGGGTATATGATCAAATGATCTTCAGCAAGGACACAAAGACCACTCAATGGGGAAAGGCCAGTCTTCAACAAATAGTCTTGGGAAAACTGAATACCCACATGCAAAAGAATGAAGTTGAACCCTTACCTTACACCATATACAAAAAAATTATCTCAAAATGGATTAGATATTTGCACATGAGACCTGAAACTATATAATTGCTAGAAGAAAACTTAAGAGAAAACCTTCCTGATGTTGAATTTTGCCACGATTTCTTCGAAATGACACCAAAAGCACAGGCAACAAAAGCAAAAATAGACAAATGGGGCTACATCAAACTGAAAAACTTCTGTATGATCACCCTTCCTACAGAGGTAACAAGTTTAGCAATTATTTGCACAAGAAAACACCTTTATAAGAACCAAAAAAAATCAGGTGAGTGATCACAGTAACTAGTTTTAACATAGCAACAAGGAAAGTGGCATTGAAGAAGGTGGAAAGAACAGTCCAACACTGCCTACATCACCCCTTCCCAATCCCAGGCAACCGGCATGGAGAGAGAATCTGTGTGCTTGGGAGAGGGAGAATAAAGCAAGTGAGGAATTTCGCACTGGAACTCAGTGCTGCCCTGTCACAGCAGAACACAATACTGGGCAGAATTCTGCTGGTGCTCATGGTGGGAGCATTTATATGAACTCTGGGCCAGAGGGGAATCATGTCCCCTGTGGGGAGGAACCTGACTCCTGGCTGGCTTCACCACCAGCTGAGTAAAGTGGCCTGGAGCCCAGAGTAAATTTCAGTGGCAGTCAGGCCACAGTTTCTGCAGTCCTTGGGCAATCCCTGGTGCTGCGCTGCTCTCAAAGGCAGTGGGTTTAGGATGTGACCCCGTGTGACACCAGCTGCAGTGGCCAAGGGAGTGCCTTCATCACCTCTCTCCCAACTCCAGGCAGTGTAGTGTGGGAGAGACTTCTTCAACAGGGGGAAGCAAAGGGAAAGGTACAGAGGACTTTGTCTTGTAACTTGGGTACCAGCTGAGCCACAGTAAAATAAAGCACTGGGCAGATTCCTGATGCCCCTGTTTCCAGACCTCTGCTCCTGTTTGGACCAGAAGGGAATCTGCTGCCCTGGTGAGATGGACCAGTCTTGGCAGGATTCACACCTGCTGGCTAAAAGTAGTCTTGGGTCTTGAAAAAACATCAGTAGCAGCCAGGCAGTGGTGGCCATGGGCCTTGGGCAAGCCCCAGTCTTATATTTCTGTGGGAACCTGCAGGCATCAGGTGTGACTCAGTGTAGTGTCAGCTGTAGTGGCCACAGAGTGTCTGCATTACCCTCCCCTAACTCTAGGCAGTCCAGCATGGGAAAAGACTCCTATGTAGGGGAGGGTGAGAGGCTTCAGCTAGGAATCCAGGGAATTCTTCTTTATCTTTTCTAGGTTCACCAGGGCTGTGAATCTAGGAGGTTGCAAGCTTGCAGAATTTCTGGGCTCAGGGGATCCCTTAGAGCTGAAATGGCTGCAGTGACCACATACTTAGGTAACAGCACTCAATTCCTTTTAAATTTTTGGAAAGTCCTGTGAAGAAGAGCAGGCACAAACAAGTCTAGACTGCAAAGATTGAAATAAGTACAAACTCTTTGTTGCCCAGACATCGATGAACATCCATAAGCATCAAGAACACATAGGAAAACGTGACTTCACTAAACAGATTAAACAATGCACCAGTGACCAATCCTGGAGTGATGGGAAAATGTGCCCTCTGAGACAGGGAATTCAAAATAGGAAGGTCAACGAACTTCAAGATGACACAGAGAAGGAGTTCAGAGTTGTTTTCAGAGAAATTTGACAGGAAGATTGAAATAGCAATTTAAAAATTCAAACAGAAATTATGGAGCTAAAAAATTCAAATGACAAAATGAAAAATGTATCAGAGTCTTTCAACAGCAGAATTGATAAAGCAGAAGAAAGAATTGGTGAGGCTGAAGACAGGCTACATGAAAATACACAGTCAGAGGAGAAAAGAAAAAAAAGAATGGGGCATGCTTACAAGATCTAGAATATAGCCTTAAAAGGGCAAATATAAGAGTTACTGGCTCTAAAGAGGGTATAGAGAAAGAGATCAGGGTAGAAAGTTTATTAGAAGAAATAATAACAGAAAACTTTCCAAACCTAGAGAAAGATACGGATATTCAGATACGAGAAGATCAAAGGACACAAAGCAGATTCAACCCAAACAAGACCACCTCAAGGGATGTAATAATAAAACTCTTAAATGTCAAAGACAGAGGAAAGATCCTAAAAGCAGAAAGAGAAAAAAATAGTGAATAACATATGAAATAGCTCCAATATGTCTGGCAGCAGACTTCTCAGTGGAAAACTCACAGGCCAGGAGGGAATGGCATCACATATTCAAAGTGCTGAAAGAAAAAAAAACTTGCAACCCAGAATATTATATCCCACAAAGTTATCCTTCACCTCTAAAAGAGAAAGACTTTCCCAGACAAACAAAAACTGAGGGATTTCATGAACACCAGACTTGCATTATGAGATATGCTAAAGGGAGTTCTTCAATCTGAAAGAAATGAATGCTAATGAGCAACAAGAAATCATTTGAAAGTATAAAACTCACTCTTAAAAGTACACGGACAAACACAGAATACTCTAACATTGTAATTGTAGTGTGTAAACCACTCATATCTTGAGTATGAAGACTAAACAACAAATTTATCAAAAATAATAACTATAATATTTGTAAAGAAATACACAATATAAAAAATACAAGTAAAAGTATAGAGTTATACAATTTTCTTTTTGACTTTTTTTCCCCTTTTCATGGTGACCAGAGTTAAGTTGTCATCAGCTTAAAATAATTGGTTATGTTATTTGCAAGCCTCATGGAGGCTAAGGACCAGATGGCTTCACTACTGAATTTTACCAAGCACTCAAAGAAGAACTAATACCAATCTTGCTTAAACTATTCCAAAAAATCTACGAAAAGGGGATACTCCCAAACTCATTCTACAAGGCCTGTATCACCCTGATAGCAAAACCAGACAAAGACATAACAGAAAAAGAAAACTATCGGCCAGGATCTCTGAAGAACATAGACGTAAATATCCTCAACAAAATACTAGCAAACTGAATTCAATAACACATTGAAAAGGATATTTATCATGATCAAGTGGCATTCATTCCAGGGATGCAAGTATAGTTCAACAGATACCAATCAATAAATGTGATATATCACATCAACAGAATGAAGGACAAAAACCATATGATCATTTCAATAGATGCCAAGAAGCATTAGAAATTCAACATCCCTTCATGATAAAAACTCTCAACAAACTTGATATAGAAGGAACATACCTCCAATATGATGAAGGCCATATACAACAAACACACGGCTAGTAGCATACCAAACAGGGAAAACCTGAATTCCTTTCCTCTAAGAACTGGGATGAGATAAGGATGTCCACTTTCACCACTTTTATTCAACACAGTGCTGGAAGTTCTAGCCAGAGCAATTGGACAAGAGAAGGAAACAAAGGGCATCTGAATTGGAAAGGAAGAGGTCAAATTATTCTTGTTTGTAGATAATATGATCTTATATTTAGAAAAATCTGAAGACTCCACCAAAAATCTATTAGAACTGATAAATCAATTCAGTAAAGTTGCAGGATACAAAATCAACATAAAAAATCATTAACATTTCTATATTTCAAATAGCAAACAACCTGAAAAAAAACCAAAAAAGCAATCCCATTTACAGCAGTTGCAAATAAAATAAAATATTCACAAATAAACTTAACCAAAGAAGTAAAAGATGTTTACAATGAAAACAATGCTTATGGATTGTAAAAATGAATATTGTTAAAATGTCTATACTACCCAAAGCAATCTATAGATTCAATGCAATCCCCATCAATACCAAAGACATTCTTCACATAAATAAAAAAAATCATAAAATTTATGTGGAACCATGAAAGACTAATAACCAAAGCAATCCTGAGAAAAAAGAACAAAGCTGAAGGCATCACATTACCTGACTTCGAATCATACTACAAAGCTATAATGACCAAAACAGAATGATAATGGCATAAAAATAGATACAATGGAGCAAACTAGAGAACCCAGAAATAAATCCACACATTTACAGTCAACTAACTTTTGCTAAAGGTGCCAAGAACATAAACTGAGCACAGTCTCTTCAATATGTGGTGCTGGGACAACTTGATATACATATGCAGAAGAATGAAACTAGACCATTATCTCTTGTCATATACAAAAATCAAATCAAAATGGATTAAAAACTTAAATGTAAGACCTGAAACTGTGAAACTAGGAATCTAAGAAAACATTGGGGATACACCCCAGGACATTGGTTTGGGCAAAGATTTCCTGAATAGACCTCAAAAGCACAGGCAACCAAGGCAAAAATGGACCAATGGGTCCACATCAGGCTAAAAAGCTTCTGCACAGCAAAGGAAATACTCAACAAAGAGACAGCCTATGGAAGGGGAGACACTAATTGCAAACTATTCAACTGATAAGGGATTAATACCAGAATATATAAGGAACTCAAGCAACTCAATAGCAAAAAAAAACAAAAATTTGATTAAAAAATGGGCAAAACATCTGAACAGACATTTCTCAAAAGAAGAAGACATATAAATGGCCAAGAGGTGAATGAGAAAATCTTCATCATTAATCACTAGAGAAATGCAAACCAAAAGCACAATGAGATATTACCTCACTCTTTCATCAAAAAGATGAAAAATAATAGATGCTAGTGAGGATACATTGAAAGGAGAATGCTCACACACTGTTGGTGGGAATGTAAATTTCCAGCCACTGTGGAAAACAGTATAAAGCTTCCTCAAAAAAACTAAAACCGTAAATACCCTATGATCCAGCAATCCCACTGCTGGGTATATATCCAAAAGGAAGTAAATCAGTACGCTGAAGAGGTATCTGCACTCCCATGTTTATTGCAGCATTATTCACAATAGCCAAGATATGGAATCAAACTAAGTGTCCATCAATGAAAGAATGGATAAAGAAAATGTGGTACATATACACAGTGAAATATTATTTAGCCATAAAAAGAGTAAAATTCTGTCATTTGCAACAAGGATAGGACTGGAGGACATTATGTTAAGTGTAATAAGCCAGGCACAGAAAGACAAATATCACATGTTCTCACTTTTATGTGGGACCTAAAAAATTGATCTCATAGAGACAGAGAATAGAATGATGGCTACCAGAGGCTTGGAAGGATATTTGGAGGGTGAGGGTGGGGTGAGGGAAAGATATGTTGTTTAATAGGTATAAAAATACACAGGTAGGATCAATAAGACTTAGTGTTTGTTAGCACAATAGGGCAACTATAGTTAATAATAATTTATTGCACATTTCAAAATAACTGAAAGAATGGAATTAGAATTTTCCAAGCACAAAAAATTATAAATGTTTAAGGTGATGAATGTCCCAATTACCCCAATTTGATCATTACATAATGTATGTTTGTATCAAAATAACACATAAACATATACAATCATTAGGTGTCCATAAAAATTAAAAATAAAAAAACTGAAAAACATTTCTTCATCAAAGGATGACACAATCAACACGGAGAAAAAGAAATTTATAGAATGGGAGAAAATATTTGCAAATCACATGTCCGATAGGGGTTATTATCCAGAATATATAAAGAACTACAACTCAACAACAGCAAAACAAAAAATAAACAGCTTGATTAAAAATAGGCAAAAAATTTGAACAGACATTTCTCCAAAGATAATATAATGATCAACAAGCATGTGAAAAAGATGCTTAATATCAGTAATCATTAGGGAAATGCAAATCAAAACCACAAGATATCACCTTACACCAGTTAAGATGGCTACTATATTAAAAACAACAACAACAATAACAACAAACCCAGAAAATAACAAGTGTTGGCAAGGACATGGAGAAAGTGAAAATTGTATACTGTTGGTGGTAAAATATTACAGCTGCTATGGAAAACAGTATGGGAGTTTCTCAAAAAATTAAAAATATTAGTAGAATTACCATATGATCCATCAATCCTACTTCTGGGCATATACCCAAAAGTATTGAAAAGAGGCACTCGAACACATTTGCACACCCATGTTTATAGCAGTATTATTTGCAATAACTAAGAGGTGGAAGCAACTCAAATGTATATAGTCGGATGAATGGATAAAGAAAATGTAGTCCTATATATGCATAAATTGGGATATTATTCAGCCTTAAAAAGGAAGTTAATCCTTTCACATGCTACAATACGGATGAACCTTGAGGACATTGTGCTAAGTGATTAGCTAGTCACAAAAAGATATATACTCTATGATTCAACTTCTGTGAAGTATCTAATGTAGACAAATCCGTAGAAATAGGAAGTACAATCAGGGTTGCCAGGGGCTTTGGGGACAGGGAAATGGGGAGTTAGTGTTTAATGGGTACAGAGGTTCAGATTTGCAAGCTGAAAAAGTTCTGGGCATCAGTTGCACAACAATGTGAATATAGTTAACTCTATCAAATTGTACATTAAAAATGGTAACTGTTATATTTTTTTACCACAATTAAAAATTAAAACATATATATTCTGGCAAAGATAAAAAAGAAAAAGAGAAAAGGGATAGATAAAGCAAATGTGGCAAAATCTTGTTAGCAGCTGAATCTGTTGATGACAGTCACTGGACTTTACTTCTGGGAATGTTTGAATTCTCACAGTTAAAAAGAAGAGGCCCCTAAGGGTATTAAGTTTAGGACCTCAAGGACTTGTTACTCCTGTTGGTGATCTTTGATTTATTTTAGGACTTTCAAAAGCTATTTTGATAACCACACATGCAAAGCCTCAATAAATGGGCTGAAGAGTTGTTAGCAGAGGAAATAAAGTTGTGTTTCCTGTTTTTTGGGGGGAAAAGGGAGGGTGGGGCTGAGGAAATAATGAGCCTGAATGACGAAAATTTCTTCCTCCAAAAATCAGCCAGCCTACTTGAATTCACTATAGAACAACGTCCCCTAATCCTCATTCCTCTTACTGCCTAGCAGAGCAAAAACGTGGAGGGTAGCTACAAAGGACACTGTCATCGCTTGGCCCCTCCAGCTTCCCTGTGACCACTTCCATGGCCAGCCGTTTCTCCCAGAGGACTACCAAGCCTATGTAGGCAGGAACCCTTCTGTAGCATTTGTGCTCTTCCCAGGGAAGAGCTGTCCAACAAATGTTTACTGAGCCCCAAATACTGCATTGGGGCATCGGCAATGAACAGCAGACAAAGACCTACTCTCAGGCAGCTTCCATTCCAGTGAGCAATCAGAACCAGGTGAGAGAACACAGTCCACGTGATGGGGCAGGAAAGGGCTATTCTAGAAAGAAGCTTAGGACCTTTCTAGCCTCTACCTCTCCCTAACCACCAGATCCTTTCATCCACAGATCCCGGTCCACTTGGATATACAACAAACATCTCAAATTTCGCATGCCCATTCTTGATTTCTACCCCCAAATCTGTCCTTTCTGCCAACTTTCCCTTCTCTGCAAATGGCAAGTCCATTTTCCCAGGTGCTCAAGTCAAAAACCATGGAGTTACCCTCCCTACTTTCACAGTTCTTGTTATTCCAGCAATAAACCCTGTTGACTCTATCTTCCAAATACCCAGATTCTCACTACTTCTTTCCACCACTTACACTACCACCCTGATCCCATTCCCCACCATTTCCCACCTGGATTTTTGCTGTTGGCCTCTAAGTGGTCTCTGTTCTTCTGCCCTTGTTTCTTCCAAACTCTACTTCTAGCACAGAAGCCTTCAGCCTTAGTCTCATATAGGTCCTGGGATGGAGCCCTCCAGCAATGCTAATCTCACTCAGATTGAAGGGCTGAGGGCCCACGAGGCTGGGCACAATTCCCCTCTTCCCTTCTGATCTCATGTCCTTCCTCTTCCTCTTCACTCTCTTTCAACTGCCCTAGCCTCCTGGCTGTTCCTTTGACATACCAAGCACATTCCTGCTTTAAAGCCACTGCCTGAAACATTCCCCCCTCAGACATCTCTCATTTCCTTCCATAAGTAGCAGCCCTTCCTCTCACTCCTACTGCAGTCCTGTTCAGCTCATTCTTTAGCTTTCTCTATAGCACTTCTCACACCTGCCCTACTGTATATTTATCCTGTTTGTTTCATTTGCATTCTCTTTTCCCCCTCATCCCTTCCCCAGCTGGAATATAAACTCTGTGGTAGTATGGAGGCATTTATTCTTGTCCTCAGTTTACAAATAAAGAAACTGAAGTTTAGGGAGGTTGGGGAACTTGCCTAAGGGAGTAAGACAGGTAGAGACCGGTACCCACACCTGTCTGATGCCACAGCCCACGGTCTTAATCGCTACAACTTGATTGTCTTTCAGTCACGAGCTTAATAAAGAGACAGGTGGAGAACTTTTTTTTAAGTGGGAACCAAAGCCGGAGATGCTCTGATGGTCAGGAGGCATTCAGAGGCCAGGGAAGAATCCACCAAAGCAAGGCAGGTTGGAGAGTGGAAGATCCAATGGGAAGGGTCAAAATTGCATAGGGCCTTAGAGTGCAGAAAACTAAGACAATGTGGATGTTATATAATGCTTATTACAGAGGTCTGAGTACAAAAGTAAGATAAAGAAGAGTTTTAAAGAAAGAAAAAGAAAAGTTTTTACAGAAAGAAAGTTTTTAAAGAAACTGTTAAAGAAAGTTTTAACGTGATAGTTTTACAATATATCCACAAATTCTTTGACACTCCTTCCTTCAAAAGATGAGCCCTTAAGTGTGGGTTGGATTTAGGGACATGCTTCTAACAAATAGCACTGGCATGTGATTTCCAAGCCTAGGTCGTAAAAGATATTGCTGCTTCCACCTTGCCCTTGACCCGCTAGTGTTCTCTGCACACACATTTGTGTGTTTCCAAGCCCTCCTCGGGGATGCTCTTCACCCCACTCTCTCCCATGAGACTCCTACACACGGTTGAGCTCTGTTCCTCCGTCACCTTCCCGGCCACGCTTGCTCTGCCTAGGGCAGCCCCACAGTTTGCCATGTTTCTCCCAGCACTCGTTGATCCTTGTTTCCTGTCTATCCCCTGCTCTAAAGTGTGTTCATCTATCATAACAAATACCTGTTCTGCTATCTTGACTCTGAGACTCTGACTTTCTGCTGGTTTTGACTTCTCATTTCTGACTAATGCCTGGCCACACAGGCTCCCTGTCCATCAGACACTCCACCCCTCACTCCTAGGGATGTTTTCCCTATACGTTGGTCCACCAGTGCTGCCAAGTCAGCAACAGCTTTCAGCTCCACGCAGGGCTGCCCAGATACGGGCTGGGCATGACTTGGCTCAAGCAGCAAGTCTTAGCCTTGTGTCTACTTCATATGTCCCCTCCTCCCAGTCAGAAATAATGCTGCCTTTTTTCTTTTTGACTAATGCACAGATTAAGTCTCTCATCTCACTCTCAGATGCCTTGGTTATTGTGCATTTATCTAATGTTCTGCAATATTTAAAATACTTCCACACCTATATTTTGAATGAATCCTCACAATCACCCCCATAGTCATAGTGAATAATATTTTCCCCATTTTTGAGATAATCCATTTTTCATGCCATAGAGCCTTTATTACTGGCCACTTCCTCTGACATTTTTCTCCCTTGATTTCAAAATAAATAATTAAATATCCAATGGTTGTGCTAAGGACTGAATTATGTTTCCCCCTCCAAATTCATATGTTGAAATCCTAACCCCTAACGTGACTATATTTGGAGACAGGGCCTATAGGAGGTAATTAAGGTCAGACGAGATCTTAGCGGTGGAGCCCTGACAGGATTAGAATTAATGTCCTTGTGAGAAGAGACACCAGAGCCACCCCCTCACCCAACGTATGCACAGAGAAGAGCACAGCAAGACGGTGGCCACTAACCAGCCAGGAAGAAAGACTTCGCTGGAAACTGACCGTGCGGCACCCTAACCTCAGACTTCCAGCCTCCAGGACTATGAGAGAAATAAATACATTGTTGTTTAAGCCACCCAGTCTGTGCTATCTTGTTATGGCAGCCTGAGCTGACAAGTTGTAATCTTAAATAATAAATAATTTTGAGCAGTTAGAAAAAGAAACAGACAGATGAGATAAATTTTGGTTCTGTTTTTACTAATTCGTAACAGCTCTCATTGTATCATTGCTCTTAGATTGGAACCACATTTTTCCCATCTAAGAAGAATCTGCTGGCTTCCAAAGTCCTCTAATTTCCAGCAGTTACTTTATTCCCCATCTCCGCCACAGGGCAATAGTGTAACAGCAGTGTAACACTTATGTAACAGTGGAAAAGTGTAACACCTCTCCTCCCGCCTAATCCACTTTTTATGAAAAACAACTCAGCGGTCCTTATTCCCCTACACTGAGCAGTTAATTAATGATGTTCCCAAACCCAGGAAGAGTAAATGCTGTAATATATGGACCAAGGGTCTTGGAAGGGGGAAGGCAGTGTGTCGGGGGGAGAAGTGTAGGTGTCCTCAAGGGCAAGGTCACCAAGAGCCTCAGAAACCTCCCTCCTTTCTGCCAAACATCCGATTCCAGCCCCACTTGGTTGACATATGTCTTCCCTAACTAGGTCATTCTCCCTTTGAATTTCCATGTATTTAATTTCTATTCCAGTGAATATTTCCTAACTTACCTGGTTAAGGAAACATATCCCTAAGCTCTGTGTCCTGTGTCCCACACAGACACTAACCTAGAATAGCACCGGCAGAGCCGGGGCAAAGTATGGTGGAGCAGCCGTGGCCAGGCATGGAAAATACCCACAAAAACCCCTCATATTGCTCAGAGCTGAGCTCACAGTAGGCAGTTAATAAGTACCAGCTGAACTGAAAGTGACACTTACTGCGTGGGCCCCGCCGGGCCGTCACACTCAGGAGGCGAGTCTGGGGCTCGTCCTGCGCCGGCTCCTGCTGGTTGTCAAGGTGGGATTCTTCGGACACCATTTTGTCAGGGCCAGTGGTTGGCGGCTGTGGGCAGAAGGTCAGAGGTTCAGACTCCCAGGGATTTAGTGGACTTAGTTCCTTCGTTGGGATGGTGGGTCACCAATGAGGGGACAGCCCGAGTACTACCCAGATCTGTAGTCCCTGTCACTCGAGTCACCATGAGCACCTCCCAAAAATGTAGTGCCACATCCAAATTTCTCCGGGAAGTTTGTGAAACTACCAAGGCATCCCAAAATAACATGATGATTTTCAGGTTTTCTAGGTAAAATGTATAGAGCTCTACAGTAATTTGGAGGAAAAGGAAAGAGGAAAATCGTAATCAATTTGTTCCCAACTCGAAGTAGTTTGGAAACAGCAGCGAAAGTGTCACTGGATGATCCAGGGCAAATATTGAGTCCACCCTTTGGGTGCCCCCAAGAATAGCCTGTGGTTCCTTCCCCAAACTCTCAGAGGAGGAAACAAGTGAACCAAGTTGGCAGTGGTGCCCTTGGGGCTAGGCAGACTAAGCCTTGCCTCCAGACTCAGACTGACTGTGGGACTCTGTGCAAGTTACTTAACTTCCTTACACACTGCTTTCTCACCTGTAAGAGAAGGAAAATAAAAAGAGCCGGTTCACCGAGATGCCGGTATAAACGAGGCATTGTGCAAAGGCACAGGAGTCTGATTTAAATAGCTGGCCTGGGGTGTGCCTTATTAAAGGCATCTTTAAGCATTCCCTAGGTGATTCGGAATTGCAGCTGGGGTTAAAAAAGCCTGAACTAGATTTCTTGCCGTGCCCCAATAGAGATGATGCCTGTAAAGTTCCAAGCCTGGTCCCTAAGTGCTAGCAACTGAGAGCTATTCTACTCCTTTCTCCCCTTCCTTCCTGTTCAGTTAAGCCCTGGTCACCTGTGGCTCCCTGTGCCTGACTCTACAGCTCAGGGATTGACCCTTTTCATCTGCTGCCTTGGTGGTCCCGTGCCCTGGGTTGCAGAGCCGCATACCGACCCTGCAGGAAGGGGTTAAAGCTTCAGCATTGCGTCTGGCTGTGGGGCTCTCCCAGTTTCCAAAAGCTGCAGGAGAGCTTGGCCCACATGGCTGGGCAGTGCCTCTCCACCCGCGGGGCAGCTCCATCCCAGCCTGCGGGAAAGGCTGAAGGCCACTCCTCTCCTGGCTCACCCCAACAGGAGTGTGCTGGGCAAGAGGGGAGCTGGGAGGGAGGTTCCCCTGCCTTGGGCTCTCCCTCCGGCACCCTCCCCTCCTCCTCTGGCCACCCCTCTCTGCAGGCAGCCCCTTCACGTGACTGCTGGTTCAAAATGGCGCTTCTCACCCTCCTCTTTCCTGCTGGCATCTCGAGTTTTGCAAGCAAATTGCCCGTCCACAAGAGCTGCTTCTCTGCCTCCCTTCTCAGAGGATAACATTTCCTCACGAAGGGAATTGACTTACCTTGAAAAGGTTTACCTTTCCCCAGGTAAGATGCTCCCAACCTAGAGGGGAACTCCTGCAGGGAAGCTGGGGAGGAGCTGGTCTCTGGCTTAGACTAAGGCGGGATTCAGGCTTGGAGTTGGAAAGGGAGGGAGTTCTCCAAGATTTGTAATCCTGTACTGCCATCTACTGCCTATTTTAGTTCATGGCCTTCAATGAAAACTCTCGGGAAACAGGAGAAAACTTAGAGGAAAAAGCTCCAAGAATGGACCCCAGCCTTACTATGAGAATAATCTATGAGCCCCCACACCAGAATCCTACACTCTGGACCATCCATCTGCCTCCCTGCCTCACAGTCCTCCAGAGCAGGCCAAAAGTTGGTACCCATGGGAGGGACCTTCCCTTGGTGGATTCTGTGTGGCCCCCTTGAGGGTGCAGGCAGTTGTTGATGGATGACACAATACACAGACACAGTTCTTGTCACTTCTTACCTGTTTCTTTCTTGGCTGTCTTTGCACTTTTGAATTCTTCTTCTGCTTTCCCACATTTGCATCCTCATCATTTTCAATGAACTCCTTTGTTAAAAGGCAAAAGAAAGAAGGAGAGAATCTTAAGAGAGGAAGAGGGGTATGACTTTTAGGTATCAAATTAAAGTCACCATCTTGACCCTGGGCCTCCATCCACTAACAGAGCATTAGTGACAGACCATGAATGCAATCTAAGTGGCCATCACCACCTATTCTTCTCAAAATAGACATGTTCTTGAAAAGTTGTGTCCAAACTGAAACATCATAAATGAGATGATGTTGGAGCTGCCTATGTTTTAGGTCCTGGTTCATGCATATAACATTTATTGAGCACTTACTATGTTCCAGGCAAAATAAACACAGAACTTCTCCCTGGCACAGCAAATTTGTTAGACTGTTTGCTTCCCCCCTAAAATTGGAAATTTTTTGTTTTTATACTGAAACAAAGTTGGAACACACAACATGAATTTTTAAAGATACAAGCTTTCAAAGAAATGTCATGCAGGTTGCTGGACCAGACTGCAGCTACTCCTTACTCCCCTTGGCCACTGGGGTTAGGGAAGACATAAAGTTCAATTACAGAGCAGGGAACTGAGGTCCCAACCAGAGCATGGGCTTGGTTTGGGCTTTTCCTTGGTGTGTGGCCTGACCTCTTGGCTCATCCTCTGAGTAGAAGCACCATCCTCATTCTGGCCTTCTTCAGGGTCTACCAGATCAGGAGTGTTCTTAGCTCAGATATTCACCAATCTAGGCTACAAGATGATAAAAATATTGAGGTGTGCAAGTATGTGTATGCATGGTTCTTAGTTCAGTTCTAAGTTTGTATTGGCTTAGAATGCACTTGTGAGAAATCTAGGTCATCTTTTGCTTTCCAGTAACGTTTTGATCCTTGAACAATAGGGAACCCCTCCCGTAGGACTTCCAATGAGATAGAATGTAAATTCTGTGAGGGCACAGGGTTTTGTTCAGGGACTGGAGGCTCCAAACATATCTGCTGCATGAATGAATAAGCAAATAAAGATTTATGTGCTTTGCCAGTACTTGATATCTTGCTTAAAGCAAATCTGCATAGTTTTATAATGAGTTCCCTCAGGCTTCTTGAAGCACTGCATTGGAAACAGCATATCATCTCTATTTCCATCTCCATTTCTGCTCTGTGGTCTCAAGCTGGTGAACCCTTGAGCCTAGGGAGAAGTCTCTGTTCTATTCAGTGGTCTTCAGTCTCCAAATTGTAGACAGCCTCCCTTCTCTGGTCTGGGCATTGCTTTTATGAGTTTTTGTACACAGTGAGTTAGAAATAGCAGGACTCCACGGACAGAGGATTTTATTAGCAGTTATAATCTATAATAGTTATCTTCATTTTGAATTTCTTTAGAAATCAGTGTGCTTCAGGCAGAGCTGGGCCCAGTTTTAGGCAGTAACTTAGAGCTACCATGTGTCGGAATTCAGAAATGGTGACAGAACAGCTTCAGGGTATTCAGGTAGAGGTGAGATCTTGGAGTGCCTGAAAGGTTGCATTTCCCTCACCGTACTCTCCCCCCACCCCACCACATGCCTGACATAGCAGCTTCCATGTGCATTTCATAGGTAAGTGTGCAATTAAACTAAACTTGACCCGAGGATGCAGCTGTACTTTGAGTCCTTACACTGCAAACTGCAACCCAACTTAGGAGACTAACTGAAAGCCTAACTTAGGGGTATGTTTTTGTAGCACATACCTGAATCTCAGCTTATCACGGCAGCTGAGCTTCAGTCTGTCACAGGTAGTCAACTCATCAGATCATGTTCAAATACGGCAACACTGTGTTGACTGTAACCAATCAAGCTGTTTCTGGACCTCACTCCATCTCCATCTATACACGCTGCAGAGCAGAGCTCTCTGAACCTCTTCCGGTTCTGAGGGCTGTCCAATGCACAGATCGTTCTTTGCCCAATTAAATTTGTTGGATTTAATTTGTCTAAAGTTTTCCCTCTTCACACGTGCAATAAATGCTTGTTGCTGGCCCACCTTGTTCACAAACACGTGTTACATGAGCATGCACACACAAACACGTCCCTAGGAGCAGCTAAGCTGCCACTCACCTCTGTAATTATTTTTACTTTTTCTTCCCTGGGATTCATTTTGGCTGCAATGGATCCCTGGCTGAAAAAGAACAAGGAAGAAGTCAGGCATTTTGAAATCGATGAAATGTCGTTCGTCTCACCGTGGACATGTAAGAAGCTGGCCTTGATGTGAGGGAAGTGTTTGCGCTGAGTAGACTTTCTGTGCCCAGCACACCTGCAGACCCAGGACTGGTGGAAATCTAAGCACCAGTGGACAAAGGAAGGATGCCAGACCCCTCTGTCTGCAGAACCCTGGCTTTACTTGTCCCTGGAGTAGGGTGACTCTCATTGGAAGGACTCTTCCAGGACTTCTCCTCTTTCCTGCCCCTCCTCACTCTCTGCCTTTGACCTTGGCTGCCTTTGAATAAAGAGAAGAGAACAGAGAGGGCTTCCACGTGTCTCTCTGCTCTTCCTCACTGAGTCATGTCACCCCCTCGGCGGCTTCCAGATCACCCCTGGTCTCCTCTGCCCCCCGCCCCCGCTGTGCACTGGGCTGCATCACTGTCCCCTCCTCCAGGACTTTGACCCCGACAATCCCCACCCCCTTTTGCCTGGATAATCATTTCTTCCCACTCTATTGGCTCATTCCTATGAGTGTAAAAGTGCTGTAATTTGTTCCTGCCTTTAAAAAAGCCCTCTCTTGACTTCTCTTCCTAGCTGTTGCTCAATTTTTCAACTTTTATAGGAAAACCTCTCAAAAACATTCCCTCTCGTTCCAATGTTTTTTGGGGGGGAGGGGGTCTAGCATGCCCTGAAACTGCTCTCGCCAGTATCTCCAGTGCCCCCGGCATTGCCACATCCAGTGATCAATTCCCAGTCCTCATCTTTCTTGACGCTATCAGAGACATTTAGTGATGAAAGCGACCTGTCCCTTTCTTTTGAGATACTTTCTTCACTTGGCTTCTGGAATAAGTTCTTTCCTGGATTTCCTCCTACCGACTGACTGTTCCTTATCAATCCCCTCTGCTGGTTTCTCCTCATTGCCCAGAACCCGAAACATTGGAGTGCTTCAGGGCTCAGCTCTGTGTGTGCTCACTCCTCTGGCCATCTCCTCATGTCTCTTGGCTTTAAATACCATGTGTATCCTGATATGTGCCAAATTTACCTCCTGGGTTCAGACATCGCCCCAGATCTCCAGACTCAAATATGTAACTTCCTGACGGACACCTTCCCTTGACTGAGCATGCCCCAAATGGAGCTCCTTGCTTTTACCCCTCAGCCTGCTTGTGCTGCGATCTCCCTGTTACAATAAACAGAAATCCATTCTGCTCAGGCCCAAAACCTTTGCAGTAATTCTTAACCCCTCTCTCGCTCCCACCTGTCACACCACACCCAATCCCTCAGAAGTCCTGCCAACTTTGGCTTCAAATTATACTCGGGATTCAATCACTTCTAAGCACCTCCACCATTACCACCTGGTCAAACCTCATCTTCTCTCATGAAGACTACTGCAAGAGCCTCCTAATTTCTCAGATTCCCACACTGCTTGCCTACTACATTGAAGTCAGAGTGGATTGTTAAATATCTGAGTGACATCATGACATTCTTCCCCTCGAAATCCTCCAGTGACTTCCCTTTGTCAACATAGTAAAATCCAAAATCCTTTCAAAGGCATACAGGGCCCTGCATGATTTCCACGTGAATCCTCTTGCCTCAGGGCCTTTGCACTTTCTGTTCCTTCTGCCTAGAACTCTTTTTCCCAACATAGCAGCATGGCTCTCTCTTTCTCACTTCCTTCCTGTCTGTCCTGAAATTTCATTTTATCAGAGAGCTCTTCCCTGACCATTCACAATACAGTGACAGCCTCCTCCCAGCATCCATCTGGAACTCCTAACTGGCTTACGATGATTTATTTTTTCACAGCACTTATCACCACTCAACATATATACTTGCTTGTTAATGTGCCCATCCTCATTCAAATATAGCTATAAGAGTGCAGGAACCTTATTTTGTTTATCATTCACCCGCAGGGCCTAGGACTATGGCACACAATTCACACTCAGTATATATTTGTCGAATGAATGACTAAGCCACTACTTTTATTGGTTGCATCTCCACGGCCACATTCTAGGACTTTTCTCAGCTCCATTGTCCTTTTTAGGCTGCTGTGAAGATTAAATGGGAGAACATGGAGAAACAACAGGCGCCTGACTGACAAATCATAAGCCCTTCCTAATATCCATGGAATCCAAATCTTAGCTGGGACTCGGTCAGGTCATGTAAGCAGCTCATCTGAGGTGCTCAAGGTTTCGCTGACCCTACTGGGGAATTAGCATGTTAAGGAGAAATAAAGCACCTGAAATTCTGTTGTCTACCATACACACGTCCTCCCAGGGTACAAAACACAGAGAAAGGGAAACAATGAAAGCAGTTAAGAAAATAGAGAGGTGAGAAGGTAACCTAGAGCGAACGAGGAGTAGGTATAAAAATAAAATGCAAAAGGACACAAAAGCTGTCTTATAAGCAACTCTGGTCATTATGAACTGGAAAAGAAACAGCTGTGAAATATTTTAGTAACTAAAACTGTAATAGGTTCTCTAGAAAGTAAAAAATACTGTATATAGGAGAAAAAAGTAGAAATAGAAAATGAAAAATGTAACAGAGTTATTTTCTCTGCTCTTCATTCTTTTCTGATCATTACCTTTAAATGAGTTTCTAAGGAAATCAAATGACACCGCACTTTATTTTTCTATGAACACTGTTGCTAAGAAAAGATAAATCAATCCTGCCAACTTTAATATGCAGCTTGTCATCATCATACTCACTGAGCACTTGCTAATGTATTCCTATGGTAACATCAAAGTAGCCATGGTTTACTGCACACTTATTTTGTGCTATCTCTCTATATGTGTTTTCTTTTGTTCTCACAATAACCCTTCTGGCTTAGTGGTACCTGCTTCAGTTGGTCCATGAGGAAACTGAGTCTCTGACAGGTTACATGATTTGTCCAAGGTTATAGCTATCATTAAATGTCACATTCAGAACGTGAACCGCAGACTTTGCAATTCTAGAGTCCGCCCCTCTCCAGTCTGCCCTTCGTCTCAACATTTATTCTTGCTTTTGCAATGACATCAGTAACTATTCCATGTCAGCACACTATTCTGGAAATATTTGCAATTGAAAGCTGCAAAGCATTGCACCACTGAGAAAGGGCTTAGGCTGTGTTAAGTCAAGATTTATTTAATTCAGTGTAGAAAACTAAACACATTTTTCAAGGAAAGTACTGACACCTTCATCTGAACAAATGGACTATTCCTAAGGGTTGTCAGCAAATCAGAACCATATCTAGAAGACCCTGTGATGAATTCTCCAGGGTGTAGTGAAAAAGGAATGAAGGTATAGGAACAAGGCCGCATTGTATACAATACATGTCCACTTTGGCTACTTAAAAAATATTAATAATATGATATACAAGTCTTACTCCAGAACAGTGAAAACATGGGTTTAAAGAAAGAGTGAGAACTTTGCCAAAAATTACATGGAACTGGGTTCAAATTCCAACTGCAGTTATCTGCTGTGTGATACAGGATCCATGCCTTCCCCTCTCTGAGACACATTTCTGTAAAATTTCAATCAGACTTCCTACCTTGAAGGGTGATTACTTACAAGGGATAAGTGATAGGATGGGTGTAGTGAAATGCATAGCATGGACCACGCTCTTAATATTGGTAGATGTTATTATTAAGAAAAGGTGAAAGCAGAGAGGGAAAGTGGAAGAAAGGGCGGAGGAGGAAAAAGAGCTGGCGGGAAAGAAGAGAAATAATGAGAAAGAACTTAGGTGATGTTTAAGCCCTGTCCCCTCAGTTCTAGCCTGCAACCTCTGGCGGGGATAACCCTTGTGCCCTCTCCCCTCCTTCCAGCGGGGCCTGGGACAGTTGCCTTGCTGCTTCCATTTATAGAGCTTCTGAACCCCCCTGCCCTCACACCCATGAATATTTGCTAGCCTGTACCCCGAGAGCATTTACGGCCCCATCCTGGACCTCAGAAACCTGGGGAGGTGCCATATACACCCTTTGGGATTCATTGTCTTATTCCACAAGTTATTCCAGCTGCAGCTTTCCTTAGCATAAGGTTAGTGACAAATAGCTTTATTGAACCATTTAGTCAGCTTGATAAATATTGTCCTCCAAGAGTGCACATGAAAACCATATTTGAGCTGTGCTATGTGATATATGGCCAATGTATTTACATGATATAGTAAGTGCTGGAAGCCCTTCCCTGGAAGTAGTCCTGCTGTGCTCTGAGTGGGTTTTTTTTTTTTTTTTAATAAATCTCTTATGGCTCTTATCGTACTATTATCATCTGTTTATAGGTCTGTCTCTCTAGCATACTCTGAGCTTCTGACCTGGTCTAATTCATTATTGCACACTCTAAACTTAAATACATTGCCTGTGCATTGTTGATCCGCGATAAATGTTTGAATGAATGATTCTATAAATGAACTCTAGGACACACATACGTATATATATATATATATACACACACATATATAGACAGAGAGAGAGAGAGAGAGAGATATTTCATGCTGGCACTGAATTTATTTGCAAAAATGGCTATATGAAAATGCAATAGCAAGCATATATTTCTTATTACACTTTATTGGCTTTTCATAGCACCTCTGCAGTGAAGGGAAACAATCAGTTTAAGTTGCAGCCAGTTAGATTTTTGTAAAGTTTTTTAGAAAGCAAAGCAAGTCTCAGACCTGTGGTTAATCTCTCTGTCTCTGTCTAATGCCAAGAAAAGTGAAGCTTACAGTAACTGGTGCTTCTCCCCTGAACCAGTTTGAATTAAAAGGCCCAGAAACGCAACATGGAACCAGTGTTTCACACACTGGTGGTCAGAGAGGATTTCCCCTCAGGGCTTGTGATGTACCAGACTTACATTTCCTGGAAACCAGACACCAGACAGCAGCTCAAATCAAAGCCACCAAGTAACGGTCTACGTTCCCATTCCAGAAAGTAAAAATGTAAATAATGATGAGAATCTCCAACCCCCACATTTACAATTCATGAAATCCATTCTCATGGAAAGGCTGAACTTCAAGCCCAGCAACTGAAAACAGGAAATCACTGCTGCAGCCCTGGTCCCATCAAGGACTGATTTACCTTCAGAAACTTTACAAAAGGCACTTTGCAGATTCTGCTTTCCGGGATGGAAGTGGAAAGGGCTGGTCGTGCTGCTGATTCTTCTCCAAGGGTCCGAAGGGAAATGCTGAGTGTTGGGGACGCCCCTGGGCTCCTCCCCGGGAAGCTGCAGCCATGTCTCAGAGCGAAAACACCAGCTTAGCAACCCGTTCCTAAGGAAGGTCACTCAGTGGCTTTTTTTTTCTTTTAAAGTGGCAGGTTACTTCTAGTAGTGAGATACAAGCACCCTGGGTAGGCAGAGGTGTACACCCTACAGGAGAACAAAGAGAAATCAATGTGGGGAAGCTGGGTAGAAATTAGGTCAAACTTTAAGAGCCTACCCTCCCTCAGGTCATCAGGTTGTCATGCATTCCTGCATTTCTGCTGATGCTCAGATGCGGGGCAATTTGGAGTTATACAAGTTCTTCACTACATGGTGAAGTTGTCTAAATCGGCAGCAGATAAGGCTCTGTGGCGGTGCTTCAGGGCACCAGGAAATGTCGCACTGGAGTGTTTTCCAGTTAAATTTGGAAGATTGAATGCACAAATTTAGTCTGCTTTTTCTCTGAATCCCACTACAGCTACTGAAAGGGAATATGAATGTCATGGCTCAAAAAAGCAAAGAGAATGAGGGAAGAGGTAAAGCAGATGAAAGAGTAATGAAATGAGTGGACCAAAGGAAGCCACATTCTAAGTTTACTAGTGAGTGTGTGAGTGTGCACTGACTATATTTTCTTATTTTCTATATCCCTTTTTTATTGCAAAATATTAAGGATGTACAGATGTTTTTGTTACATGGATAGCTTTTGCAATGCTTAAGTCAGTGCTATAAGTGTGCCCATCACCTGAATAGCCTTCATTGTACCTGTTAGGTTTTTACCCCTCCCATTTTGTCCCCTCCCCTCTGGTCCCCTCCCCTCCTCTTGATTTCCAATGACTTTTATTTCTCTCCGTGCCCATGTGTGCCCATCGATTAGTTCCAAATTATTAGAGAGTACATGTGGTGTTTGTTTTTCCATTCCTGAGATACTTCACTTAGGATAATGGTCTCCAGTTCCCTCCGAATTGCTGAAAAAGACATTTCATTCTTTTTTATGGCTGAAAAAGTACTCAATGGTGTGTGTGTGTGTATATATATATATATATATATATATATATATATACACACACCATATTTTGTGAATCGACTCATGAATTGATGAGCACTTAAGTTGATTTCACATCTTTGTGATTATGAACAGTGCTGCAATAAACATTCAAGTGCAGATGTCTTTTTGATAAAATGATTCCTTTTCTTTGGGTAGATACCCAGTAGTGGGATTGCTGGATCAAATGGTAAGTCTATATTTATTTTTTTGAAGAATTTCCATACTGTTTTCCATAGAAGCTGCATTAATTTGCAGTCCCACCAACAGTGGATAAGTGTTCCTTTCTGCATCCATGCCAGCATCTATTGTTTTTTGACTTTTAATAATGGCCATTCTGACAGAGGTAAGGTGATATCTCATTGTGGTTTTAATTTGCATTTCCCTGATGATTACTGGTGTTGGGAATCTTTTCATATATTTGTTGGCCATTTGTCTATCTTCTTTGAAATACTTCTGTTCATGTCTTTTGCCCACTTTTTTTTTTTTTTTTTTTTTTGAGACAGAGTCTCACTCTCTTGCCTGGGGCGAGTGCCGTGGTGTCAGCCTAGCTCACAGCAACCTCAAACTCCTGGGCTCAAGCAATCCTACTGTCTCAGCCTCCCGAGTAGCTGGGACTA